>ML778133.1:796791-816604 GCA_009831015.1 Picea engelmannii
TCTCTTTCAGTTAATTCAATACATGAATATGTCCCTTTCCCATAATGATGATGTCATCTTATTACATGATTCCTTGATCACATGTATATACTAGGTATTGAATACATTAATTTGCTTGTACTTCGATTGGTTTGTACTGTTGTAATTGGACGACACAAGAGCATCGAAGCGGAGCAAGGAACAACAGAGATTTAAGGAAATCTTTCATAAGGTATGTCCGCTATCCATTTCTCTTAGTTCGTTCAATAATCTAGATCTAGGGAAAGAGTAGTATTCTGTCTCATTTTGTTCTAGATCCAGGTGGATCTAGGGAGATTGGTCTGTGTCCGCACTCACGAATTTATCTGTTAACACTCTCGCCTTGATAAATCTCGACGGAAGAGAGGCTGTGGTCATATGGGAAGAGGTCATATTGACCAATGCTTAACCCAAGGGGCTAATCATCGATTGAGGCTCGTTCAACACTTCGACGTTTCGACATTCAGGATACCGAAGGGCATGTTCCCCTGTGCTCTCAAACCCCAAATTCCAGACTTATAAACCTCGAGATGTTAGCATGTGGTTAGGCTCTGATGAATGGTCAGGATCCTCTCGGAGGATCCTGGGACTGGGATGACCGTCATATGTGAGGAAGAGATGCCAGTTTTATGCTGGGGTGCAAATGCGCATTAGGGTAAGTAGCGAGCAGATCTGGATGGCCAGAGTCCACCCACCCAGATCTACAGCTGAGGATTCATTCTGGAGCCCCCTTTCCATTCTGCTTTTAATGGGGGGGGGGGGTTCCGGAATTGGACGCGCAACTCTCGAACGATCAATATTAACTGATCATGATCAACGACGCTCAGGTGGAATCCGGACCCCCCTTGCCATTCTGCCTTTAATGGGGGGGGGTCCGGAATAGTGTGGCATGTGAAGTGGGCCCCCCCTCCTATCTTGTCGACTATCGTGTCGCACTTCCCCCTCTGCCACCTGTACTCCACTTAACCGTGCGACGGGGCCTGTTCTCATTGGCTATTCTCTAGCCCTGTTGGGATTCGTCCCTATTGGCCGGTCGCTAGCCCTGTCGGGGTTCGACGGTTGCAAAGCCGAACGGTTTGACATTACCGTAGCGTCGAGACGTGAAATACAAAAGACACTGCATTTATTTGAACTGTGATCGTGACCCGCGATTACATGGGAACGAAGAGAGAGAGAATGAGCCATCTTACGCTGGGTCTCCATGGATATTTAGGGGTTCTGATTAGGCAGAAGACCAGAAAAATCCGATTTAGGTAGTGGGTGTGTGACAAAGTGGTATCAGAGCATTGTTACAACACTTGGCCTGCTTGGGCTCAGGCACGAGCCACGCAAGGAGACATTGTCATCTGCGTTTTCCCCTTAAGAAGAAGGATTGCAGGATGAAACTGTAATCTGGGACATGAACTTCGTTGTCCTGTTTTAGTGTTATGATGGCTACCTACTAAAGCAGCCGCGGGAATCTACAGACGTAGAGTATGGTGACTCACCAAGAGGTGGGAGAAGGCTCCCACAACAGAGATGAAGAGTCTGACGAAAGAAGAGCAATATGAACCCCTCCAGATCTAGCTGAGACTGTGAGGAGTCTCATGGTTGAATTGCAAAGTTGCAAGGCCGACAATGAAAGGATGATGAAAGAACAAGAAAAGCAAACTGAAATTAATGTAGTGTTACTGCAGAGCTTATCCGACCTACAGTGACAAATGCAACATGAACCCGAAGTGAAGAAACATGGTCGTATCAGTGGCCATACTGAGAGGAGCACCTCAAGGAAGGTCCACCCCAGAGATAAAGGACTAGTGCTAGACGATTCCTCTGAGAAGGAAGATGGCGATTCAGAAGGCTCTTCCAGCAGCAGGACCAGTTCCTATTTTTGAAGAAAACAGAAGAAGCAAAAGACTTCCAAGAATCATAAATTTGAGGAATTCAGAAAGGCCAAACCTCCCTCCTTCGATGGTGAGATAAATAAGGGAGAGGAAGTCGAGGCCTAGCTACTTGGACTGAAGAAATATTTTAGAGTCCATGATTTTTCAGAAAATTTGAAGGCCCGAGTGGCCACTTTCAATCTGAACGGAAAAGCTTCCATCTGGTGGGAAGATCTTAAGAACATGAAAGGGGTCCGCGAGGAGGACCTGTCTTGGAAACGGTTTGAGAAGTACTTCCGGAAGAAGTATTTTTCGGAAAAATATTTCAACGAGAAGGCTAAAGAGTTTTATGAACTCAAACTGGGGCAACTCACTATAGAGGAATATGTCAACAAATTCCTCGACTTATTGAGATATGTACCCTACATCAAAGCAGAGAAGGCGAAGGCGCAACACTTCATCAGTGGGCTACCCAAGGAATACCGGAACCGAATTGAGTTCGACGAGCCAAAGACCTTAGAAGACACTATTCGAAAAGCAACATATTGTCATGAACAATATGGACACCGGGCAGAGTCTCGTGGAGACTGGAGACAGAAGAATGGTTCGAAATTTCAGAAAAAGGGGATCAAATCCTCAGGATTTAAGAACTACAAGAAGAACCCCAGAATGAACTTTCCAACCCGGAGTGTACTCCAACAGAACTTTCCCTTGGTGGACGGAAATAAAACTTCTGGACCTATATCGGTGAAGACTAATAACCCAAAGAAAGAACCTCTGAAATGCTGGGGTTGCGGAGAAGAGCATCTCCTGAGAGACTGTCCACACCGACAACAGAACAGTCGGAAAGTTTATAACATTCAGGAAGCTACCACAATCAATGATGTGGCAAGGAGTGTGCCGCAGATTTATGCAGCCTTGGATAATAACCAAGCTGACCACCAAGCTTCAGTGGTGGAAATAGAAGGTATGATTTTCAGCCATCTAGTGTCTGTTTTGATTGACCCTGGTTCAAATTTGAGTTATATAGCCCCTAGAGTTGTTGATAAGTGTAAACTACAACCACAGAAACAAATCAAGCCATGGTTGGTACAGTCAGCCACTGGCACCAAAAGAAAGGTAGTAGAGGTCATACCAGCCTGCCAATTAATGTTGGGTGAATTCCCCACCCAAGCAACCCTTAATGTATTACCCCTGGGATCATACGATCTGTTGATTCGTATGGACTGGATGGCCGCCCATAAAGCCAAATTGGACTGTTACCATAAAACCTTAGAATGTGTGAGCAAAGAAGGAAAGAGGATAACCCTCCAAGGGATCCGAAAACCGGTCTCGGTGAGGCAAATATCAGCCCTGCAAATGAGAAAGTATTGCCGAAAAGGGTGTCCTGATGCAGGAGCATCTCTCACAGCAAGCGAGCCAACGCGGAATGCAAGTGAACAGCTGGACAAAACCAACACAAGTTTTGAAATTGTCTCGAAGATAATGCGCCAACCTTAAATGTGATATTAAAGAGAGGCATACTTTTATGTTGTAATCAGACCTTGAGCGTCCCGCTCTCGTCTGAAGTAGATAGAGGCATTTATGTTGAGATGAAATAGGTAGATAGAATTTAATATTAGATTAGACAGTTTTAGAAAGAAAGAGGGAAACGGGATATAGACACCCTCATTGTGCATTTTTGTATTATTATTGAAGCAGGAAGAGCATTGAGAAGAGAAGCAGAGAGTTGTGGAAGAACACCCATGTATAGAGCTTGAATTAATAGAAGAGGTTGATTCAAATCCATGGTTTTGTGCTTGTTCTCTGTGTATGTATGTTGAATGTTATTCTCATGAGTATTTACTTCCTGTTATGCATTTGCTTTACATGCTATGTATGAATGATTTCTTGCTGAGTGTTTGAAATCTGAGAAAGGAAGTAGAAGAAATGAGTTTCAATTGTTTCTCTATCTGAGCAAGGATTCCTGCAAGGAGTGCAGTTGAAGTCATACACAAGGAGTGCGTTGACAGAAGGCTCAGATAGTTTAACTCTTGTTCGCTTTCACCCAGAAGTGAAATTGGGTTATAGGAGCCGTGCAAGGAGTGTGCAGGCTAAGGAAAGTCTCAGTTGTGAATCTGAGTGGAGCATTGAAGGACTGTTGCTGCAGGAGTGTGTAGAGTTGAAAGTATTCAACACTTGGAAGTGTCTGAGAGTTGCCGCAAGGAGTGCGCGCAAGAATATTCTCTAAGACTCAGAGTCATGAGAAATCTCAGGAGGGATAAATCCTTTGAAGCTATTGAAGGTAGCACAAAGAGTTGGAGCATATCGAGTGACTCAAGGCGATGGAGGTTTGGGACACAGTTGATTAAGCCGGGAAGGAGTATTTGGTTCAATTCGTGAACGTATCAAGGAGGAGAAGATAGACGGACAGGATCTTGTGGAGAGGATTAGCGAAATCCCGCCAACTGTCAGATCCGCAAGAGCAGCGAGGAAGATACGGTTACGTTCAGAGTTCAAACTCTAGGGATTGTGAGCTGTTGGATCATCAGGCAGTTACTCGTCAACCGTCTGTTTGACAGGAGTTGTGCAGGGTTTAAATCCTTGTGAGTAGAGTGGAAAACCTTGAGAAGTATCGGGATATTGAGGCATCGAGGTTCGGGAAATCAGGAATCCCATGGACCAGAGATCGGGCAAATCCATCGTGGAAATCTCGACAAGCTCGGAGCCATCCATCTGGTGGGACAGGTGGCAGGAATCAGGAGTCATCAGTATATCGGAGATTCAGAAGACAAGAACCCGAGACCTTTTGAGTTTTGAAACAGTGAGGGGATCATAGCCGTGGATCTCAAGAAGAACACGTGTCGTGTGATCACTCCACCGGGGATCCGGTCATCGGGGTTCATACAGGTGAGTTGTTTGACTTTATGTTTGGCAAAGTCTGAGGTTCAATCTGAACCATCCATCATTTGGGACGCGTGTCGAAAGGTCTGACGAAGTCGGGGTTCGGCATTATCGGAGGTCCTGAGGACAGGATACTCTTGCAATTTGAAATCGCGAAACGTGATATCCCGACAGGCCAAAGGAACAGTGTGGGGCCACATCGGAGTTAGTGGAGGACAGGTGGCAGGATTTATCGAAGTTTTGTGGAGAGAATTCCCAAAATATTGACATTAGGATTCGCGATCCCGCGAAGTCCGAAGTCCTGACGAGATAAGGGATCGTTGAAAAGTCAAAGTAGCGAGCTCATCAGAGTCTCGACATATCGTGAGTCGGGAGTCGGTAAAGTGAATTGCTTGATATCGCAAGTGGTGAAATCGCGATAGGAGAAGTCCCGACGGGAAAAGGAAGGGTCAGCGTTGACTTGCACCAGGGTTCGAGGATTCAACACACCAGCGCTCGATCATTGACCTCGCGATACCGTGAAGTCTGATTCCCCGATAAGTGAAGAGAGGGGATCGCGCGAAGAGTTCTGTGGGTGCAGACTTCCCGATAGGGAAATATAAGGACATTAGAGTTCTTCGGGCCATGATAAAGGGAGGATCCTGTGAGAGGATGTGCTTGTGAGCGCGCCTGCGTCAAGTGGTATCAGAGCTGATTCTTGTCTGTATATTTCATGCAAGGGAGGCATAAGAGGTAAGGAGCACTCTGATACACATCAAGTGGTATCAGAGCTTAGAAAAGCTTCTTTTCTTTCTGTAGCAGGGAAAAGGAAGATTCACCATGCCACTGAGAAGAAGAGATAGACAATCACCTGATCTAGAGGAGGAAAGGGAGGTGTCCAGAGGAAGGGGTAGAGAAGTGCAGAATCCAAAAGTAGAAAGAGATCTGCATAACTTACGCGCTATAATTGTGGACATGGAGATAAGACAAAGGTGCACAACTGATGTAGGAGATATCAGTGAGTCCGAAAATGAAGATGATGCTGGACATGGAGAAGAAGAAGCCACAGCAGAAGATGCAGCAAATGAGCGCTTACTTAAAGATGTTGCAAGAATGGGTGCAAAGGTGAAGATGGACATTCCAGTTTATGAGGGAAATCTGGATGTAGAAGAGCTTCTAGACTGGATTAGAGATCTAGACACCTATTTTGACAATGAAGATATCGAAGAGGACAAGAAAGTCAGGCATGCTGTCATGAGATTAAAAGGACATGCAGCCTTGTGGTGGGATGAACTACAAGCGGATAGGCATTGCCCTGGCAAGTAGAAAATTAAGAGCTAGGACAGGATGATTGCGAAGATGAAGGCAAAATTTATTCCCAGGGACTATCAAATTTCTCTATTCAGGAGAATGCAGAACCTGAGACAAAAGCTGATGACAGTGAAGGAATATACTGAAGAGTTTTACAGGTTGAATATTAGGGCAGGTCATCGTGAAAGCAATGACGAAAAAGTGGCTAGGTATATAAATGGCCTGAGATATGAGATTCAGGATGAAATGAGTATGGTGACCATCCGAACGATGGAAGATGCTTATCAAATGGCTCTGAAAGCTGAAGAGAAGCTGAGCCGAAAGAAGAGTCAGAGGGGCAGAGGCAGAAGTCAACCCAGGGGAAAATCAGTTACCCAGGAAAGAACCCAGAAGACCAGGGACGACTGGAAGAAACCTCAGACTCGGAAAGAGAGAGGTGGAAGCTCACAATGAGGGTGATATGTTGAACAGAGAGGATAGCATAATGAGCAGAGAGGATTATGCTGACAACAACACTTTTCCTCGTACTAGAGGTAGAGGAAGAGGAAGAGGTGGAGTAATAACATGCTTCACATGTGGAAAAAATGGGCACAAGTCATTCGAGTGTCCAGAGAAAAAGAAAGAAACTGGAGAAACTCACATCGCCGAGGCACAGAGGCAAGATGTTGAGGCAGAAGATGCTAAAGGTGGAAGATAGCTGATGATGCGAAAAGTCCTTTTGACACCAAAGAAAGAAGTGGAAAGTTCATTCCAAAGGACCAAACTTTTTAGAACTTCTTGCAAGACCAAGGGTTGGGTATGTAAGGTCATTGTGGACAGCAGTAGCACGAACAATCTCGTTTCAACCGAGATGGTAGAAAAGCTGGAGCTAGAGACGACTGATCATCCAAGTCCATATAAAGTTTCGTGGCTACAAAAAGGACATCAGGTAAATGTCACCAAATAGTGCTTAGTTGAATTTAAGATAGGAGGATATAATGATAGGATATTGTGTGATGTCATTCCTATGGATGTTTGTCATCTATTGCTGGGTAGACCATGGCAATATGATAGAAATGTGATTCATGATGGGAGGATGAATACATATACCCTAGAGAAGAATGGGAGGACACACATGTTGCTTCCGATTAAGGATAAGGATGTGAAGCCGAAAGTAAGCAACACAATACTTCTCATGAGTGGGAAGGAACTCCTTACCGAGGTTAAGAAGAAGGAGGATCCACAGTTCATTGTGGTCAGAAAACCGAAGATTGTTCTGACTAGCACAAGAGTGGATGATTTGCCAGAAGAAGTTCAGGAACTACTGGAAGAGTTCGTTGATATAGTAGTGGACGAATTACCTCGTTCGTTGCCACCGATGAGAAGTGTGAGTCATCATATCGATCTCATACTCGGAGCCAGTTTACCAAAAAAAGCTGCGTACAGATTGATGCCGCAAGAGAATGAAGAGGTCAAAAGACAAGTCCAGGATTTGTTGGACAAAGGTTTGGTCAGGGAACGCTTGAGTCTGTGTGTTGTTCCGACAGTACTCAGTCCGAAGAAAGACGGGGCCTGGAGGATGTGCACTGATTCAAGGGCGATTAATAAGATAACTATCAGGTACAGATTCCCATTGCCAAGAATGGATGATTTGATGGATTGCTTAAGTGGAACAAAATTATTTTCAAAGATTGATTTGAAGAGTGGATATCACCAGATTCGCATGAGAGAAGGTGATGAATGGAAAACAACATTCAAGACAAACGAGGGTTTGTATGAATGGCTTGTTATTCCGTTTGGCTTAACAAATGCGCCAAGTACCTTTATGAGGTTGATGAATGAAGTCTTGAAAGATTTCATCGGAAAATTTGTTATCGTATATCTGGATGATATACTGATTTTTAGTAAAACGAAAGTTGAACATCTGAAGCATTTGGCCATTGTGATGAAGAGATTACAGCAAGAGAATTTGCTGATAAACATAAAGAAGTCCTCATTCATGAAGACAGAGCTCATTTATTTGGGGTTTGTTATTTTGGCAAATGAGTTGAGGATGGATCCAGATAAGGTGGAGGTAATAAAAAATTGGCCATCACCGAAGAACATATTTGAGGTGAGAAGTTTTCACGGATTGGCTAGTTTCTACCGAAAATTCATCAGGAATTTCAGTGGAATTAGTGTAGCGATGATGGATACAGTGAAGAAAAGACACAAATATTTTCATTGGACAGAAGAGGTTGAGAAGAGTTTTAATCTGTTGAAGAGGAAAATTACGGAACAACCAATTATAGTGTTGCCTGATTTTCAAAAGACATTTCAAGTGAAATGTGATGCAAGCGGATTTGCAATAGGGGCAGTCTTAAGTCAAGAAGACAAGTCGATAGCATACTTCAGCAAGAAGCTGAATGAAGCGAAGTTGAAGTACTCCACATATGATAAAGAGTTCTATGTTTTCATACAGGCATTAAAGAAATGGAGGTATTACTTGATCCCGAAAGAGTTTGTATTGTACAGTGACAATCACGCATTGCAGTTTGTGACTCAACAGGAGAAGTTGAATCAGAAACATGTAAAATGGGTTGAGTATATGCAAAGTTTCACATTTGTGATTAAACATATTTCTGGTACTGCTAACAAAGTTGTTGATTCTTTGAGCAGGAAGTGTTTGCTGTTGCAGGAGTTCAGAGTCAAAACATTGGGTTTTGATGATCTCAGGGACATGTATGCAGATGACCCAGACTTTAAGGAAGCATATGAAGCAACTGAGAATCTAGTTCTCAGAGATAGCAGCAAATGGGCTGAATACATGATCCATGAAGGATTGCTATTTAAAGGCAATCAACTGTGTATTCCAAATTGTTCCATGAGGGAGAATCTGCTGAAGGAGAAACATAGTGGAGGATTGGCTAGACACTTCGGTCATGACAAAACATTCACAAAGCTGAGTGAGTCATACTTTTGGCCAGGGATGCGATCAGAGGTCAAGATATTTGTAGACAGATGCAGAATTTGCCAGCACTTGAAGGGGAGAAAGCAGAATGCAGGATTTTATCAACCATTGCCCATACCAGAAAGGCCGTGGGATGAAATTAGCATGGATTTTGTATTGGGGTTGCCAAGAACACAAAGAGGTTGTGATTCAATCTTTGTGGTGGTGGATAGATTTTCCAAGATGGCACATTTTATCCCATGTCAGAAAACCAGTGACGCGACTCACATCGCGAACCTGTTTTTCAAAGAAGTCATTCGACTTCACGGCTTACCAAGGAGCATAGTTTCAGATAGAGATACGAAGTTCATAGGGAATTTCTGGAGGACCTTATGGAAGAAGCTGGGAACTAACTTGGCATTTAGTTTGGCTTATCATCCTCAGACGGATGGACAGACAGAAGTGGTAAACAAAAGTCTAGGAGATTTGCTGAGAAGCTTCATGAAAGAGCACCACAGCAGTTGGGACAATATATTGCCACAGGCAGAGTTTGCGTATAACGACTCAGTGAACAGGAGTACAGGGCAAAGTCCATTCCAGGTTGTTTATGGCATACAGCCGAGGGGGATTTTTGAATTGAGGGATTCAGAACAGAATGCAACTAGGAGTGCTAGTGCAAAAGATTTCGCAGAGGCGATGAAATAACTTCACAGCCAGGTGAAGGAGCGATTGCTAAGATCAAGCCAAGAATATAAACGCAGAGCCGATCAGCATAGAAGACAACTTCAGTTTGAGGTTGGTGATTTGGTTCTGGCACATTTGAGAAAGGAAAGGTTCCCGAGAGGAACATACAATAAATTGAAGATGAAGAAAATAGGACCATGCAAGGTCTTGAAGAAAATGGGAGAAAATGCTTATGAGATTGAATTACCCGATGGGATCAGAATTTCTCCGATATTCAATGTCTCAGATTTGTACCCATACAAAGTTGAGGAAGCAGGAACAAGCGATGAACAATCAGAGGTCCAGTGGAGAAAGCAAATGCCAGTTGCAGAGAAGCTGCAGATGGAGTGCATACTGGACAAGAAAGTGAGCAAGAGGACCAGGCGGAAAGAATACTTTGAGTATCTGGTCAAATGGAAGAACCATCCAGTGGAAGATGCCAGCTGGGAGACTGAAGTGGAGATACAGAAGCATGGACATACCGTGCAGGAGCTCATGGACAGAATCCCATGAAAGTTTTCAAGCGAGGGAGTATGATGCAGGAGCATCTCTCACAGCAAGCGAGCCAGCGCAGAATGCAAGTGAACAGTTGGACAAAACCAGCACAAGTTTTGAAATTGTCTCGAAGATAATGCGCCAACCTTAAATGTGATATTAAATAGAGGCGTACTTTTATATTGTAATCAGACCTTGAGCGTCCCGCTCTCGTCTGAAGTAGATAGAGGCATTTATGTTGAGATGAAATAGGTAGATAGAATTTAATATTAGATTAGACGGTTTTAGAAAGAAAGAGGGAAACGGGATATAGACACCCTCATTGTGCATTTTTGTATTATTATTGAAGCAGGAAGAGCATTGAGAAGAGAAGTAGAGAGCTATGGAAGAACACCCATGTATAGAGATTGAATTAATAGAAGAGGTTGATTCAAATCCATGGTTTTGTGTTTGTTCTCTATGTATGTATGCTGAATGCTATGCTCATGAGTATTTACTTCTTGTTATGAATTTGCTTTACATGCTATGTATGAATGATTTCTTGCTGAGTGTTTGAAATCTGAGAAAGGAAGTAGAAGAAATGAGTTTCAATTGTTTCTCTATCTGAGCAAGGATTCATGCAAGGAGTGTAGTTGAAGTCGTGCGCAAGGAGTGCGTTGACAGAAGGCCCAGATAGTTTAACTCTTGTTTTCATTCACCCAGAAGTGAAATTGGGTTATAGGAGCCGTGCAAGGAGTGCGCAGGCTAAGGAAAGTCTCAGTTGTGAATCTGAGCGGAGCATTGAAGGACTGCTGCTGCAGGAGTGCGCAGAGTCGAAGGTATTCAGCACTTGGAAGTATCTGAGAGTTGCTGCAAGGAGTGCGTGCAAGAATCTTCTCTAAGACTCAGAGTCGTGAGAAATCTCAGGAGGGATAAATCCTTTGAAGCTATTGAAGGTAGCAAAAAGAGTTGGAACATATCGAGTGACTCAAGGCGACGGAGGTTTGGGACACAGTTGATTAAGTCCGGGAAGGAGTCTTTGGTTCAATTCGTGAACGTATCAAGGAGGAGAAGATAGACGGACAGGATCTTGTGGAGAGGATTAGCAAAATCCTGCGAGCCGTCAGATCCACCAGAGCAGCGAGGAGGATACGGTTACGTCCGGAGTTCAAACTCTAGGGATTGTGAGTTGTTGGATCATCGGGAAGTTACCCGTCAACCGTCCATTTGACAAGAGTTGCGCAGGGTTTAAATCCTCGTGAGTAGAGTGGAAAACCCCGAGAAGTATCGGGATATTGAGGCATCGGGGTTCGGGAGATCGAGAATCCCATGGACCAGAGATCGGGCAAATCCATTGTGGAAATCCTGACAAGCTCGAAGCCGTCCATCTGGTGGGACAGGTGGCAGGAATCAAGAGTCATCGGTATATCGGAGATTTAGAAGACAAGAACCCGAGACCTTTTGAGTTCTGAAACAGCGAGGGGATCATAGCCGTGGATCTCAAGAAGAACATGTGTCATGTGATCACTCCACCGGGGATCCGGTCATCGGGGTTCATATAGGTGAGTGGTTTGACTTTGCGTTTGGCGAAGTCCGAGGTTCAATCTGAACCGTCCATCATTTGGGACGTGTGTCGGAAGGTCTGACAAAGTCAGGGTTCGACATATCGGAGGTCCTGAGGACAGGATACTCTTGCAATTTGAAATCGCGAAATGCGATATCCCGACAGGCCAAAGGAACAGTGTGGGGCCACAATGGAGTTAGTGGAGGATAGGTGGCACGAGTTATCGGAGTTTCGTGGAGAGAAGTCCTGAAATATTGACATTAGGATTCACGATCCCATGAAGTCCGAAGTCCCGACGAGATAAGGGATCGTTGAAAAGTCAAAGCAGCGAGCTCATCGGAGTCTCGGCATATCATGAGTTGGGAGTCGGTAAAGTGAATTGCTTGATATTGCAAGTGGCGAAATCGCGATAGGAGAAATCTCGACAGGCAAAGGAAGGGTCAGCGTTGACTTGCACCGGGGTTCGAGGATTCAACACACCAGCGCTCGATCATTGACCTCACGATACCGTGAAGTCCGATTCCCCGATAAGTGAAGAGAGGGGATCGCGCGAAGAGTTCTGTGGGTGCAGACTTCCCGATAGGGAAATAGAAGGACATTAGAGTTCTTCGGGCCGTGATAAAGGGAGGATCCTGTGAGCGGACGTGCTTGCGAGCGCGCCTGCGTCATGTCCCCTATATGCAATACAGGTGTCGAAAACAATCGAAGGTGATAAACCAAGCCCTGAGGATCACCCTATCCTGAGAGAATACAAAGATGTAGTTCTGGAAGAGGTACCGGGTCTACCTCCGAGAAAATACATTGACTTCCTGATAGAGCTCGCACCAGTAGCGGTGTCGGTGTCTAAGACACCCTACCAGATGAGCACACCTAAGTTAGTTGAACTCAAATTGCAATTGAAAGAAATGATGGATAAGGGTTATATTCGAGCTAGCGTGTCCCCATGGGGAGCATCAGTTCTGTTTGTGAAAAAGAAGGATGGCACCCTTAGACTGTGTATAGATTATAGACAACTCAATAAAGTAACCATAAAGAACAAGTACCCCTTACCCAGGATCGATGATCTATTTGATCAGTTGGGAGGTGTGTATATTTTCTCAAAGATTGACTTGAGGTCGAGGTACCATCAAGTCTGAATCAAGGGTGAAGACCTCCATAAAACCGCTTTCCGGACACGGTATGGTCACTATGAGTTTGTGGTAGTGCCATTTGGGTTAACCAATGCCCCTGCCATTTTCATGTGCTTAATGAACAATGTACTGAGTAAATTTTTAGATAAATTTGTACTAGTCTTTATTGATGACATATTAATCTACTCTAAGAATAGAGAAGAACATGAAGAGCATCTTAGACTTGTGCTGCAAGTGCTAAGAGAGCATCAACTCTATGCTAAATTAAACAAATGTGACTTCTTTCAGAAGCAAGTACATTACTTGGGACATGTTCTGTCCAAGGAAGGGGTAGCAATAGATCCTGACAAGATCAAGTATATCATGGAATGGCCTACCCCAAAGGATGTCTCAGACATCAGATCCTTTATAGGATTGGTGGGATACTATAGGAGATTTATAAAAGATTTCTTCAAGATTGGTTGTCCAATCACTACACTCCAGAAGAAGGGGACAAAATTCCTGTGGACACAACAATGTGAAGAAATATTTCAAACCCTGAAACATCTACTAACCCACGCACTCGTGTTGAAAATCGCTGACCCAGAAGCTGACTTCCTTGTGTGCACAGATGCTTGTAAGGAAGGGCTCGGAGGAGTCCTTATGCAGTAAGGAAGTGTGATCTGCTATGAATCCCAAAAATTGAATGAACATGAAGTCAACTATGTGACTCATGATCTAGAACTGGCTGCCATAGTGCATGCCGTAACAATGTGGAGGCATTACCTCCTAGGAAGGAAATTTGTACTTATGATATATCACTGTGGATTGCAGTATTTGTTTGATCAACCAAAGCTCAATGCTAGACAAGCTAGATGGATGACCCTCCTTAGCGAATTTGATTTTGAAATCAAACACATCAAAGGGAAAGAGAATAGGGTGGTCGATGCCCTTAGCAGAAGCATGAAAACAATTCACCTGGCAGTGGTGAGTACCTGCGAGACAGATGTCAAGAACAGAGTTAGAAATGCACAAGAAACAGATTCCTTCGTTCAGACCGTGACCCTGTACCTACAACAAGAACCCTCTGGAGTAAAGTATGAATGCTACTAGATGACTGAAGGAGGTCTACTCACTTACAGATATAGACTGTACATTCCAAATTGTGACGAATTGAAGAGGTTCATTATGGATGAACTACATAAAAGACCATATGTTGGTCACCCAGGATACCAGAAAATGATCACTGCCACCCGGAAACAATTTTATTGGTCTGGATTGAAGAAAGACATAGCCAAATATTTGGCCCAATGCATAGAGTGCCAACAGGTTAAAGCAGAACATCGACACCCAACAAGACTATTACACCCTTTACCCATCCCAAAATGGAAATGGCAAACCATCTCCATGGATTTTATCATTGGATTTCCAACTTCAACTAAGCAAAATAACGCCATTATGGTAGTGGTGGATAAACTGAGCAAGTCTGCTCATTTCATCCCCGTCAAATCAACCTGCAAGGCGATAGATGTCACCCAGGTATTCATGAAAGAGGTATTCAGATTGCACGGTATGCCGAAAGAGATAGTGTTCGACAGAGACACAAAATTTACTTCCAATTTTTGGAAATCACTGATGGCTGGTTTGGAGACCAAATTGTTGTTTAGCACCGCCTATCACCCTCAAACCGACGGACAGACAGAAAGAGTGAATCAAATACTAGAGGATATTTTAAGGATGCATGTAATGCATCAACCCAGGAAATGGGAAGACTACCTGTCATTGGTAGAATTCGCCTACAACAACGGCTACCAAGCATCCTTAAAGATGAGTCCCTTCGAGGTCCTCTATGGTAGACCGTGTAATACTCCACTCAGCTGGAGTAATCCTATAAATAGGATTTATTTTGGACCCAACATGTTGAAAGAAATGGAAAATCAAGTGACTCAGATAAAACAAAATCTGAAGGTCACTCAGAACCAACAGAAAAGTTATGCTGATCAAAAGAGAACTCCAAAAGAGTTCAAAATGGGAGACCATGTATATCTCAGAATTAAGCCCAGAAGGAGTTCCCTGAAAATGGGAGCTTGTGCCAAGTTGGCACCCCAGTATTGTGGACCCTTTGAGGTTCTAGATAGAGTGGGACCTGTAGCCTATCGGCTAGCACTCCCTCCCACAGTAAAAGCACATAATGTTTTCCATGTTTCATTATTGAAGAAATATGTACATGATGCTAATCATATAATTAATTGGTCTATGATCCAGGTGAAACTGGAAGGAGAATTTATACCAGAACCCCAATGCATAATGGATAGAAAGGAAACCCCACTCCGGAACCGAACCATTGCGCAGGTCAAGGTGCAGTGGGAACATTTTGGCCCAGATGAGGCTACATGGGAAATGGAGGATGCCATGAGACATGCATATCCGATTTTGTTTACTTCTGTACATGCAATTCATGTTAGTAGATAAGAACATCGAGGACAATGTTCCTTTTTAAGGGGGAGGGAATTGTAACACCCTGTTTCCCCCAATTTGTAAAAATAACTGGACTGGCCAAGAACTATGGCAAACTCATAAATGTAAATACGTGATGTAAATGGACCTTGAGGAAAAGGTCAATGAATGTGAATAACATTATGAATTTTATTGCAGAACTGCTGAGAGGGGATGTGCATAAAAAGAGACCACAATGGCGGTGGAAGGCACCTGGAAAGGTGGCGTTAACTTCCATCGAGAATTAATACCGTATTTGGACTCCACTGGCCCGGAGAACCAAAAGCGGCTCGCTGGCCCCGAATTAAATGTCTCACAGGTTGGTAGGTAGATGGCTTAATGAGGGATGGGAGGTGAACCACCCATCCAAAGAGCCATCAGGCCTGACCAACGCGAGGGTAATCACGCCACATGCAACCTCGCAAGAGGATAAGGCGTAGGGTAGAAGCGATGGGGGGGGCAGACGCGAGGAGAGAAATCTGGCGATATGCATAGTGAGTGATAACAGAGAGGAAGGATTGCAACCTTCACTCCTGGTCACTGGAAAATAGAGACGCAGTCTCACAACATCGTGGTCTCAGCTCGGGGGTGGCTAGTGGTAAATCTGCTGGGAGTCGCTAAGCCTACGGTTGGGTGGAAACAAGCACCTCTCTCAGCAGTTGCTTGACCCCCGGTGTTATTTCTGATAAGTGTTTTGCCTCTGGCATCTTGAAATATATATATATATATATATATATATGTTTATTCTGATGATTATGCCCATACGCTGTGAAACTGTGAATGATTTCATTGTAAGAATGTATGTAGGATGTTTTGATCAATACTAGTAGATGCATGTTTATAATGGAAAGACTATGTCTGGCTTATGTTTTCATAAATCACTATTTATATGCTTACCAACCTAACTCAGACCGCGTGTCTGATTCATGGGAGAAAGGTACTCTTATATACCTCAGGTAGTACCCTGAGTGAATCTCCCCATAGAGATACCTTCCTTGAAAATCCCATCAAGAACTGGGAAAAAGAATGTGAAGGCGCAAGGCCTCAGTAACCCTGCACGAAGAGGAATGACCCTCTTGAAAAACCTGAGATGGCAGCATAAGGATGAAGTATAGAATCGATGGACGAGATCCTGTCGGGAGATCTGTGGTCACTCACGACCATCATATCGGAAGGAGAAGATTGAGTGTTAAGTGCCTTAACCTTGATAGGAGGTGATCGACGGACGAGATCCCATCAGGAAATCTGCGGTCACACACAATCGTTAGATTTGGTAGGAGAAAGTAGGGTGTTAAACGCCTTACCACTTGGTTTCTTGGTGTCTTCGTGGGTAGCGAAGAGATCGGGACCGTAGATCCCCAAGGTCCATGAGAGTATCTGGACCGTGGATCTTTCCACGATTATGAAGTCGTGGGAAAGCCCACAAGTTAGGAATTTGTCTGAGCCATCAGATCTTGGCTGAAAAACCCGACAGCCGTTGGATCTGTTAGGAGTTACCTGAGGGTTAAGACCCCAGTGTATAGGGGCGAAAAACCCCGGGAGAGATCTAAGCCGTCCGATTAACGGAGGCCACGTGTCAAGAGATCACCCATTTAGGGAAACCGAGAGTCGGGAAATCGGGAGTCCTATTGACAAGAGATCGAGATTTTCCATTGTGGAAATCCTGGGATGGATCTGGGCCGCCTAATTGACAGAGGCCACGTGTCGTAAGATCTCCCATTTTGGGAAATCGAAAATCGCAGAATCGGGATTCCTGTTGACAAGAGTTCGGGATTTTCCATGGTGAAAACCCCAGGATAGATCTGAGCCGTCCGATTGACGGAGGCCACGCGTCGTGAGATCTCCCATTTCGGGAAATCGGGAATCGCGAGATCGAGAGTCCTGGTGACAAGGGATTGGGACTTTCCTTGGTGGAAACCCCAGAGCAGTTGTGGACCGTCCGATTTAAGGAGGTGACGTGTTGAGAGATTACCCATTTCGGGAAATCGAGAATCGGGGATTCGTGAGTCCTGTTGACAATAGGTCGGGCTCTCGCCTTGATAAATCCCGACGGAAGAGAGGCTGTGGTCATATGGGAAGAGGTCATATTGACCAATGCTTAACCCAAGGGGCTAATCACCGATTGAGGCTCGTTCAACACTTTGGCGTTTTGGCATTCGGGATACCGAAGGGCATGTTCCCCTGTGCTCTCAAACCCCGAAGTCCAGACTTATAAACCTCGAGATGTTAGCATGTGGTTAGGCTCTGATGAATGGTCAGGATCCTCTCAGAGGATCCTGGGACTGGGATGACCGTCAGATGTGAGGAAGAGATGTTAGTTTTATGCTGGGGTGCAAATGCGCATTAGGGTAAGTAGCGAGCAGATCTGGATGGCCAGAGTCCAGCGGCCCATATCTACGGCTGAGGATTCATTCCGGAGCCCCCTTGCCATTCTACCTTTAATGGGGGGGGGGGGGTGTCCGGAATTGGACGCGCAACTCTCGAACGATCGAGATTAACTCATCATGATCAACGACGCTTCGGTGGATTCCGGACCCCCCTTTCCATTCTGCCTTTAATTTGTGTGGGGGGGTCCGAAATAGTGTGGCGTGTGAAGTGGGCCCCCCCTCCTGTCCTGTCGACTACCGTGTCACACTTCCCCCTTTGCCACCTGTACTTCACTTAACCGTGCGATGGGGCCTGTTCTCATTGGTTGTTCTCTAGCCTTGTTGGGATTTGTCCCTATTGGCCGGTCGCTAGCCCTGTCGGGGTTCGACGGTTGCAAAGCCGAATGGTTTGACATTATCGTAGCGCTGAGACACAAAATACAAAAGACACTACGTTTATTTGAACTGTGATCACGACCCGCGATTACATGGGAACGGAGAGAGAGAGAGAATGAGCCAGCTTACGCTGGGCCTCCATGGATATTTAGGGGTTTTGATTCGGCAGAAGACCAGAAAAATCCGATTTAGGTAGTGGGTGTGTGACATTGACCTTGACGTCACACACTATGCGTAGTTGACCCTAGCATTCCTAGAGGGAGTAGCCTCTAGAAGTCTACATGGGAGTGCCATGTGTGACAAACCTTGTGCTACTACAGTGGTTGTGTACCACTGGTAGTGAATGTGTGTCACTAGATAGTAGTTGTGTGCTACTAGTTGATTATAGAGTAGTTAGTGGACTACTAGATGAAGACATTATGGAAATATACCTCCCTAGATAAGAGGGAGTGTTGATGTTTCAACATCAGGTAGACCTTCTCCTAGATTGGGCTATATACCAAGGGAGATAGGGTACATTTATCATAAAGGTGCGCTTGTGGTAAATGGGCCCAGGTGTAGTCCTTCCTTGATCATGACAAGGAATAATATGGACTCGAGGTGCTCGAGGTGCTTGAGGTGCTTTCCACATGTTAGTTAGCATCAAGCTGAGATTCACTCACAGGGGTGTACCTATGGTGAACAACCATGGTGTAGTCTTGGTCCTAGTCACGGTGATTTGAAAAGGAATGATAAAGACTCAAGATGCTAGATTCTATTACATGCAGACCTAGAGTGAGACTAATCTCAGAGAGAGTCAATTGGCTCAGAGGGAGAGCCGCAGAAGTTGTTCTCCTCGATTGAGGTAGGAGAGAGACATATGCCAAGACTAAAATACAAGTGTCATGAGTCTAGGGTGAAGTTTGTATACTTTAGAGACAAGCTTGGCATAATGCATATTGTCTCCCTCATTGAGAGGGAGTGTTGATGTTTGGACAACATCAAGAAGAAATTCTCTTAGATTAATAATTAATAATATAATTATTGATTATTAAATAATATATATAATAAGTAAATGATAATAATAAATAATTATTGATTATCCAAGGGACATATCCTTTCATGGATGGTCACCATATGTTCTCTATATATGGAGCACTCATCATTGTAATAATATTATCTCACATAGAAAAATCAACATTTACATCTATAACATGGCATTTTGAATTCATATAAGATATTTACCTCTAAAATATTTAAATCTATAACTCTAACCCTTAAACCTTATTACTCCCAACACCTAACTCCTATAACTATAACCATTATACCTCATAACCATTTATCCTGAAACAACATTACTCCCAACAGCTAACCACTATCCCTCATAACCCTTTATGAAACCACTAACACCTAAGCCATTTAACCCTTATCCCTTATAGTCCCTTACATTAGCCCATATTAACCCCTAATATAACCTTAAATCCATTTAAACTCTAACCCTTATGATCATGAATCCATAACTCTAAAACATATAATTTCTTACTTTAACTCTTTACCACTAACACTTACAACCCCTAACACCTAATACACATAAAACCTTCCCCCATTTAACATATGATCCTTGACCTTTATAATTCCTTATTCCATAACATTATAACACATAACCACTATAATCCCTCATACCTAAACCTTAATTTCTAATCCATTTAACTTTTATCACACCCAACCACTATGACCACTAATAT
>ML778133.1:827777-848789 GCA_009831015.1 Picea engelmannii
CATAAAATCAACGCTATAATTTAAAATTTATTAGTAACGATTTTATTTTCTAGGGTGCACAAACTAGTCTAGGATTTAGTGCCTTGGAATAGGATTTTGTGAGTAAACTTCTCCAAGGCAATTAAATCAACATATGTGTCTGATTTAGGGAGGGGAGAAATCCATTGTATAATTGGTAAGATCAGGAGGCTCCGCTCACACCGAAGTTAATCACGAGGTCGCACGAAGTTGGTTGAAGGGATATCCCCTGGATACTCGCCTAGCGTCAGAGATATTTTTGTGGATTTATTCGTATTTGGGGATCTTGCTAGTGCCCATACCTCTGTGAGAGGCGGTACTTTCAAGGTTTCAGGCTTTGCTACCCTACCCATATGGTGATCCGGACTTACGACTACTCGCCTGTGCATCGGTTATACATTGGTTTATTAGTTGCTTGACTTAGGTATCTCATAGGTTACTTGCAGGGGTTATTCTGTAGGTACCCTAGGTTAGATAGGGGTCGGACAACACACAGCCTTTATGGAAGATTACCTCTCCGGGGGGATCTGACCGACTGGTTGTTAAGCCCACGAGGGCCCCTATAACTGATTTTGTTACCTCCGATCTTTAGCAGGGAGTCTCAAGTCCCTCTTGGACGAGACATACCTTCTTTAGGGAGGGAGGCCACTCACCCACTTTAGCCCGTTTGCATGCATTTTGGCCATTTAACTTTTGGTGTGCTCTTTGCTTGCTAGTTGGCCTTAGGATATATTTTTTATCTTTAGAGTCTTAAGTCATCGTGGAGTCAGACCCGTTGGTACTGTTGCTTGTTAGAGTTACTACCGGATTTCGTATCCTTGCATTCTAAAATGCGTAGAGTCATTACACGTGGTACACACATGTCCACCACTCATACTTGTGATTCTACAAGGATGAGTACTGAACCTGGTCTTCATAATTCTGGGAGCATACCCACTGTAGTTAATGGCATCACTTCGACTTCTGCAACCTCCATGGTTGTAGTACCAGAGGCACCTATCATTACTATGGCCCGACCTATAGTTAATGCTCATGCTACCGCCTCGAACCCCTTCAGTTCTCTTGGCCACTCACCAGGCTACAATGTTCAGTCCATCCCTATGGCTTCTAGTCCATTTTCTTATGGTATGCCTAACTTGACATCGTAGTTTTTGAACTCCATCCCAGTTGCTGGCCCTAATGCTAGCATTGGGATTGGGGGAAACACACCTCCGTACACTCCTTTTTCATTTTGTGGATCTCAAATCCCTCAAATGACTCCTAATATGGGAGGTATGCCTGCTTTTAACCCTAGGTCCAATCCTCCTACTTCTGGGTGGAATAGTCAACCTGACGAACAAGTTTTGACTCAAGTTCTGTCCTACAATCCTACCTGCTTGGTGCAGATTCTGACCAATACATTTGGCATGATGAATAAGCCTCTATCCTTCAGTTTCCAACCTTGGGGAGGTTAGATTCACACTTTGGGAAACCCCTAGCCTGGATCTAATCTTGCTGGGGGCAGTTTCTATAACCCTCAAGGGAACATTCCAGCTGGAATGATGCCCAACCCACCTTATATGAATCAGCCCGGAGGAGGGCCTTATAATGCCAGACAGGGCCATGGTGTTTACTAGAACCTTGGATGGCCTCCGAATCCACAAGCACAATCTTTCCCGAGAGGTTGGGGCCAGATGTCGCAACCTCGTCTCCCTTTTTTGGCCACGCTTAATCTGCCAGATTTGTCTAAGTTAATGAATGACCCTGTGAGTCCCGATCCTACATGGCCCCCGGTCCCCACCAAACTTCCTTTAGACATCCCAAAGTTTGAGGGTAAGAATGGAGAGGACCATGGTGATCACGTCACTACCTTTCACCTTTGGTGCTCATCAAACTCCCTTAATTACGATTCTATTTGTTTTAGATTATTTTAACTCACCCTTATCAGAGTTGCTGCGAAATGGTATATTGAGCTACCAAGAGGGGCATATGGGACCTTTAGTCAGTTGGTGATGGTCTTTCTTAACCACTTCCAGTTTCCCATTCGTTATGATGTTGGTTTAGAGTTGATGTCTACTTTATGCCAGGATACCGCCACTCATATCTCAGACCATATCTCGGACCATATCCAGGAGTGGCATAGATGGAAGAGGTTGATTAAGACCCCTATACCCCCAAACTTTCTTTTAAAATGGTTTCTTAAGTCCTTACACGCTCCTATCTTGAATAACGTTGCTGCTTCCGGGGTTACCATTGAGGAAGAAGCTATCTTTAGAGCCCAACAGTTAGATTTGATATATGCTCAGTCTGGGATGTTATACCACCTCCTTCCTGACGCACCACGGTCTACTTATGACCCTAGACAAAATCTCGGACCTCATGCCGATGACATTGTAGGTTCCGCCAATGTAAAGTTTGCAGACTCGGTGATGAACCAGTTAAAAGAGTTGTCTTTAATCCAGTCCGTAGGAGGACCAGCCTCGTCTGTGTCTTCCAATCCCACTTAGTCGATGGATGTACACTCAGTGCAATCGTCGACCAACCTGAATGGTATCCAACCACTAGGAGGGAATAAGAATAAAGGACGTAATAACCGTAAGGGTGGGAAAAATGGTAATAAATCCAAGGATAATAATAAGAAGATCGGTAATAGTGCTAGAGAGGGAAAATGAGAAAAACGTAAGGTGAAGTTTCCCTGTAAGCTTTGCACATATGATCACCTTACTCTTTTGTGCCCCAAACTTGCAGAAGCTGCGATGCTTTTAGCTCAATCGTCCGCCGTGCTGATGAATCCATTCCCACATAATCAACACTTAGCCTCAAGTTCCTCAAACGATGAAAATGCGGCTGGTGGAGGTCAAAACCAACAGTCACAAGATGGCGACCATTTATGTATCAATATGGTCAATGAAAAAATTGATGTAGCCACTCGATCTTGAGACTATAGTTCTAAACAAACTATTCATGGTCTAGAATTTCCTCCTCCTCCCCCGAAGATGACTTTACAGATTGAGAAACCAGAGCCACAACCTTGTATTCCGAAAGGAGTACTCAAGCACTCTACCCATAATCCAAATGTTAGAGCCAGCCAAAAATACTCTATTGTTGAGGATCTGGGCCAAACCCCTTGTGCTATGTCGGCTTTGGAGGTACTCCAGACGTGTCCTTCACAGAGGAATGCCTTACTCTCTGCTCTAGGAGCTCTAGAACCCATTGGCTCAAAGCTCATCAAGTTTGACGTCACCGATGTTAAGCCTCGTTTGCCTTACCATGTGGCTTTCCAAATTCATGTGGAGTATTCAAAGTATACCATCAAACGTTCGGTTGTTGATGAAGGCGTTGCTACGTGTGTGATGTCCCTGGTTTGTTGGAAAGCTCTTGGTTCTCTGACCCTTTCCAAGTCATCGAACATGTTGACTGCTTTCGATGGTCATTCCTTCCGCCCTCACGGTATTCTCCCTCCCTTTCTAGTTTAGTTAGGTGGGAAGACGGTAGAGGTGGAAGTAGAGGCAGTGGATGCGCCTCTTGATTATAAACTGTTACTAAGCCGTAATTGGACTTATGCTATGATCATCGTCGTATCGTTCATTTTTCGCACTCTTTGTTTTCCTCATGAAGGGAAGATTGTGACGATCTATCAATTATCATTTGTGTACTCTAGTCCTAATGCATCTCTTGGACAATCGATCCCTGTGATCGACAATTCTCGGTCGACAACCAAGAATGTCGGTGTTGGAATGTATTCTTCCCTTATGGGTACTTTCGATTTCTCGACACTGAACCATCAAGTTTATGCCATGTCTAGTAGACCCGTCTCGACTGGGAGGTCCATTAATTTCCGCACGTCTTATTTTGATGATCTGTGGACCCTACCTTCCTTGAATTTGTCTTGCGAATGACAATTTCATGTTGGGATGGCCATGCCACTATCGGTAGCAGAGATTGCGTATAAAGTTGTTCTCGACTCTTCCATCGATCTCGATCATGTTCCCTTGCCGACGGACGAGGAGGATTTCGTGTCTAGGCCCGTGTGGGCCACCTCGTTGTCTTGTTCACATGATTTCCTTGATGAGACTTTGCCTTTGGACAAAGCCATCATCGAAGCCATGAATGGTTTCAACAAACCTTGGGATGATATGCATCACTGTTCTTATTTTCTCCCAGAGCTTGAAAGAATCGAACAATACGACTTTTGATCTACCTTGAGTGATATAGTTAGTCACACCGTAGTTCCACTTGATACGCACGACATTTATGCCGAAGGAACTATGGCGAGTATTTCTCTTACCATCTAGATCGACATCTCTCGTACCCCTGGTAAGGTTGAAAACGTAAATATCAGTGCAGATTGTTCGCCAAAAGAAATTATGATCTACACCGAGCTCTTCAAGGAATTCCGAGACGTATTTGCTTGGTCCCATGAAGAGATGTCAGGGATGTTGGACACACCTGCCACACTTAGAGGGGGGGGGGGTGAATGAGTGTGGGGCTCTTTTTCCCAAAACTTCCTTCTTTACAAAAACTCCTTAGTTAACATTCAACATTTATTCATTACCCATTGTTGTCATTTATAACCAGTTAGATGCAAACATATATCAGTAGCATATATCAGCAACACATATCATCAATAAGTCATTACCACAAGGAACACAAAGAACACAAAATGTATGTACAATTTTTCTTTTTATTATGTGCAACAATTTGGGGTTTATCAGCAACAACTAAATAAAGTACAACTCTACAAGAGCACCAACTCTATAATGCAAGACTCAGCTTACACCCTTAGCACCAACTGAGATGAGGCAACAATCCTCAACATATATCAATCTGTCAATGGGTACGTGACCTGTCAGTAGTGCAACCCGCATGTGTACGCACCCTAGCTCACTACAACCTGCATGTGCACACAGCCAATGTATAATGCAACATGCGTATGCTTATGAGAAACTAGGGTTTTGCTTTGCTTCACATGCGCAGATCCTCTGCAACCTGCAATCACTTTTTCTTCTGTCTTCCACTGTCCAAACTGATCCACAACGATTCACAACATCTCCAAGCTCTCCAATAGCTTGCTCATGCTCCACAATAGATCAATATGAATGTTATCTCAAACATGTATAAACAATTAGTATACCATAGCAATCATGTCACTACTTAATCACAAGAGTACTGATCACTCCATCAACCAAATCAACCAAACTGAACCATATCATAGAATCCATACCAAGAATTCCCTATGCATTCACAACACATCAAACAATAGTATCCATCAAGACAACAATGTAACCATACTAGTGTCTCAGTGATAGATCTGAGGACATAGAATGCAGATCTGGAACTTGCCTCATCATCCAAGAGCTTGGCACCATCTCAAGTACAAGTCTTCACCATTCTGTCCACCGTACGCTCCCTGTCTTCAGACAACCCGTGTATACCTAAATGTATATGCACCCTAAGCACAAACAACTCGCGTATACCTCATAAACTAGGGTTTCTAAAGTTCTGATAATTTTTCCGTCAAGATCTCCGATATTTCCGAAACTTTGATGCGTCCATGAGATCCTCCTCTCTCTCTCTCTTCCTCAGAATAGATCTTCAATCATGCTCAAGAGATCCACACCAATAAGAAGCTCTCCATCAATACTCCAAAATATATTCTCACAAGAAGCTCTCCATTGATCCACAAAAAGGATTCTCACCAAAATGTACGTTTCACAAGAGATCCTAGCTTCTTATTTATACTTTCATCTTCTAGGTCACTTAACCCATTTCTAGGTTATTTAACCTATTTTCCTTATTTTAGGGTTAACCACTTTCCATGAATAGAAAGTTCTCCAATACTTTGTCATTTAAATATTCCTTCTTGATTTTGTCACTTCTTTTTATTATTTAAATAATCCACCTTGACTTTGTCAATTACTTTATCATTTAAATAATGAATTGTTTTTTTTCAAGCACTTTGACTTCTTTGACCTTGGGGGCTTCAAGCCTTCATATGGGGGTCCTCCAACTTCATAAGGTCATAACTCTTAAACCGTGAGGAGTTATGTGACATTCCACATACCACCGGAAATGGCATGACAACCACTATCCATATAGGATAGTTTCACCAACAACTTCATTGATCTTCATCTCATTATTCCACATACAAGCATGGGTCCTCCAACCGTTTTTCTAGGATAACTCAATCTGCAAAGTATCTTCCCGTGAGGGATTTCACCATAAAGGGACCACTTTGGAGTTCATCCATTTGTGAACCTTATCAATCATGATAAGACAATAATGAGTCATCTTTTCATCAAACAAACTATGCATCATTATGTATCAATGACAACTCATTGATCCATCTTCATCTATGCATCATATCAATGGTCCATCTTTATCAATTGGTTTCCACTTTGACATCTATCATTCTCATCAAGAATAATTCATTTATATTGTTCATTAATCATCAATCAATCAAGCCTATCAAACAATCCATCGCTTGACATCAATCAATCAAACCATTGGCATCAATGACAACAGTTAGAGTCTTAAGTCATCGTGGAGTTGGACCCGTCGGTCCCATCACTTGTTACAGTTACCACCAGATTTAGTGTCCTTGCCTTCTAAAAGGCGTAGACTCATTACACATGGTACACACATGTCCACTGCTCAGACTTGTGATTCTACAAGGATGAGTACTGAACCTGGTCTTTAGAATTCTAAGAGCCCTTCGAATCCCATACCCACTGTAGTTAATGGCACCCCTTCGACTCCTACAACCTCCATGGTTGTAGTACCAGAGGAACCTATCATTACTATGGCCCGATCTATATTTAATGCTCATGCTATCGACTCGAACCCCGTCGGGTCTCTTGGCCACTCACCGGGCTACAATGTTCAATCCATCCCTATGGCTTCTAGTCCATTTTCTTATGGCATGCCTAACTTCACATCATAGTTTTCAAACTCCATCCTAGCTGTTGTCCCTAATGCTAGCATTGGGCTTCGGGGCAACACACCTTCGTACACTCCTTTTTCATTTGGTGGATCTCAAATCCCTCAAATGACTCCTAATATGGAAAGTATGACTGCTTTTAACCCTAGGTCCAATCCTCCTACTTCTGGGTGGAATAGTCAACCTGGCGGACAAGTTTCGACTCAAGTTTCGTCCTATAATCCTACCTCCTCGACGTGGATTTCGACCAATGCACTTGGCATGACGAATCCGCCTCTATCCTCCGGTTTCCAAACTGGGGGAGGTCGGTTTCACACTTTGGGAAACCCCCAACCTAGATCTAATCCGTCTGGTGGCAGTTTCTATAACCCTCAATAGAATATTCCTGCTGGAATGATGCCCAACCCACCTTATATGAATCATCCCGGAGGAGGGCCTTATAATGCTGGACATGGCCATGGTGTTTACCAGAACCCTGCATGGCCTCCGAATCCACAAGTGCAATCTTACTCGAGAGGTTGGGGCCATATGTCACAACCTCGTCTCCCTTTTCTAGCCACACTTAATCTGCCAGATTTGTCTAAGTTAATGAATGACCCTGTGAGTCACGATCCTACATGGCCCCCGATCCCCACCAAACTTCCTTCAGACATCCCAAAGTTTGAGGTTAAGAATGGAGAAGACCATGGTGATCACGTCACTATCTTTCACCTTTGGTGCTCGTGAAACTCCTCTAATGACGAATCTATTTGTTTGAGATTATTTCAATGCACTCTTATCAGAGTTGCTGCAAAATGGTATATTGAGCTACCAAGAGGGGCATATGGGAATTTTAGTCAGTTGGTGATGGTTTTCTTAACCACTTCAGGTTGCCCATTCGTTATGATGTTGGTTTAGAGTTGTTGTCTACTTTACGCCAGTATACCGCCACTCATATCTCGGACCATATCATGGAGTGGCGTAGACGGAAGAGGTTGATTAAGACCCCTATACCCCCAAACTTTCTTTTAAAATGGTTTCTTAAGTCCTTACACACTACTATCTCGAAGGACGTTGCTACTTTCGGGGTTACCATTGAGGAAGAAGCTATCTTTAGAGCCCAGCAGTTAGATTTGATATATGCTCAGTCTGGGATGCTATACCAGTTCCTTCCTGGCGCACCATGGTCTACTTACGACCCTAGACAAAAGCCCAGACCTCATGCCAATGGAATTGTAGTTTCCGCCAATGTAAAGTCCACAGACTCGATGACGAACCAGTTAAAAGAGTTGTCTTTAAGCCAGTCTGTAGGAGGACCAACCTCGTTTGTGTCTTCCAATCCCACTCAGTCGACGGATGTACACTCAGTGCAATTGTTGACCAACCTGAATGGTAGCCAACCACCAGGAGGGAATAAGAAGAAATGACGTAATAACCGTAAGGGTGGAAAAAATGGTAATAAATCCAAGGATAATAATGAAAAGACGAGTAATAGTGTTAGAGAGGGAAAACGAGAAAAAACGTAAGGTGAAGTTTCCCTGTAAGCTTTGCATAGATGATCACCTTACCCATTTGTGCCCCAAACTTGCAAAAGATGCAAGGCTTTTAGCTCAATTGCCTGCCATGCTGACGAATCCATTCCCACATAATCAACACTTAGCCTTGAGCTCCTCAAATGCTGGAAATGCAGCTGGTGGAGGTCAAAATCAGCAGTTGCAATATTACGACCATTTATGTATCAATATGGTCGATGAAAAAATTGATGTAGCCACTTAATCTCGAGACTATAGTTCTAAACAAATTATTCCTGGTTTAGAATCTCCTCCTCCTCCCCCAAAGATGACTTTACAGATTGAGAAACTAGAGCCACAACCTCATATTCCGAAAGGAGTACTCAAGTGCTCTAACCATAATCCAAATGCTAGAGCCGCCCAAAACTACTCTATTGTTGAGGACCTGAGCCAAAACCCTTGTGCTATGTCGGCTTTGGAGGTACTCCAGGCGTGTCCTGCACATAGGAATGCGTTACTCTCTGCTCTAGGAGCTCTAGAACCCAGTGGCTCAAAGCTTATCATGTTTGATGTCACAGATGTTAAGCCTCACTTGCCTTACCATGTGGCTTTCCAAATGCATGTGGAGTATTTAAAGTATACCATCAAACGTGCGGTTGTTGATGAAGGCGCTGCTACGTGTGTGATGTCCCTGGTTTGTTGGAAAGCTCTCAGTTCTCCGCCCCTTTCCAAGTCATCGAACATGTTGACTTATTTCGATGGTTATTCCTTCCGCCCTCACGGTATTCTCCATGCCTTTCCGGTCCGATTAGGTGGGAAGATGGTAAAGGTGGAAGTAGAGGTAGTGGATGCACCTCTTGATTATAACCTGTTACTAGGCCGCAATTGGACTTATGCTATGATCGTCATCCTATCGTCCGTTTTCCACACTCTTTGTTTTCCTCATGAAGGGAAGATTGTGATGATCGATCAGTTATCCTTTGCATAGACTAGTCCTAATGCATCTCTTGGACAATCGATCCCTGTGATCGACAATTCTCGGTCGAAAACCGAGAATGTCGTTGTTGGAATGTATTCTTCCATTATGGGTACTTTCAACTTCTCGACACCAAACCATCAAGTTTACGCCATGTCCAGTAGGCCTGTCTCAATTGGGAGGTCCATTCCTTTCCGCATGTCTTATTTTGATGATCCGTGGACCATACCTTCCCCAACTTTGTCTTGCGAATGACAGTCACATGCTGGGATGGCTATACCACTATCGGTAGTAGAGATTGCATATCAAGTTGTTCTCGACTCTTCCGCCAATCCCGATCATGTTCCCTCGCCGACGGACGAGGAGGATCTCGTGTGTAGGCCCGTGTGGGCCACCTTGTTGTCTTGTTCACATGAATGTCTCGATGAGACTTTGCCTTCAGACATCCCAAAGTTTGAGGGTAAGAATGGAGAAGACCCTGGTGATCACGTCACTATCTTTCACCTTTGGTGCTCATGAAACTCCTCTAATGACGAATCTATTCGTTTGAGATTATTTCAATGCACCCTTATCAAAGTTGCTGCGAAATGGTATATTGAGCTACCAAGAGGGGTATATGGGAGTTTTAGTCAGTTGGTGATGGTCTTTCTTAACCACTTCAAGTTGCCCATTTGTTATGATGTTGGTTTAGAGTTGTTGTCTAATTTACGCCAGTATACTGCCACTCATATCTCAGACCATATCATGGAGTGGCGTAGATGGAAGAGGTTGATTAAAACCCCTATACCCCCAAACTTTCTTTTAAAATGGTTTCTTAAGTCCTTACACACTACTATCTCAAAGGACGTTTCTACTTCTAGGGTTACCACTGAGGAAGAAGCTATCTTTAGAGCCCAACAATTAGATTTGATATATGCTCAGTCTGGGATGCTATACCAGCTCCTTCCTGATGCACCACAGTCTACTTATGACCCTAGACAAAAGCCCGGACCTCATGCCGATGGAATTGTAGTTTCCGCCAATGTAAAGTCCGTAGACTTGGTGACAAACTAGTTAAAAGAGTTGTCTTTAAGCCAGTCTGTAGGAGGACCAACCTCGTCTGTGTCTTCCAATCCCACTCAGTCGATGGATGTACACTCAGTGCAATCGTCAACCAACCTAAATGGTAGCTAACCACCAGGAGGGAATAAGAAGAAATGACGTAATAACCAGAAGGGTGGAAAAAATGGTAATAAATCCAAGGATAATAATGAAAAGACAAGTAATAGTGTTAGCGAGGGAAAACGAGAAAAAATGTAAGGTGAAGTTTCCCTGTAAGCTTTGCATAGATGATCACCTTACCCATTTTTACCCCAAACTTGCAGAAGCTGCGAGGCTTTTATCTCAATCGCCCGTCGTGTTGACGAACCCATCCCCACATAATGAACACTTAGTCTGGAACTCCTCAAACGCCGAAAATGCAGTTGGTGGAGGTCAAAACCAACAGTCGCAAGATAACGACTGTTTATGTATCAATATGGTTGATGCAAAAATTGATGTAGCCATTCGATCTTGAGACTATAGTTCTAAACAAACTATTCCTAGTCTAGAATCTCCTCTTCCTCCCCCAAAAATGACTTTACAGATTGAGAAACCAAAGCCACGGCCTCGTATTCTGAAAGGAGTACTCAAGCGCTCTACCCATAATCCAAATGCTAGAGATGCCCAAAACTACTCTATTGTTGAGGACCTGGGCCAAACCCCTTGTGCCATGTCGTCTTTGGAGGTACTCCAGATATGTCCTTCACATAGAAATGCCTTACTCTCTTCTCTAGGAGCTCTAGAACCTAGTGGCTCAAAGCTTGTCAAGTTTGACGTCACAGATGTTAAGCCTCGCTTTCCTTACCATGTGGCTTTCCAAATCCATGTGGAGTATTCAAAGTATACCATCAAACGTGTGGTTGTTGATGAAGGCGCTACTACGTGTGTGATGTCCCTGGTTTTTTGGAAAGCTCTCAGTTCTCCGACCCTTTCCAGGTCATCGAACATGTTGACTTCTTTCGATGGTCATTCCTTCCGCCTTCATGGTATTCTCCCTGCCTTTTTAGTCCAGTTAGGTGGGAATATGGTAGAGGTGGAAGTAGAGGTAGTGGATGTGCCTCTTGATTATAACCTATTACTAGGCCGCAATTGGACTTATGCTATGATCGTCATCGTATCGTTCATTTTCCACACTCTTTGTTTTCCTCATGAAGGGAAGATTGTGACGATCGATCAATTATCCTTTGCATACTCTAGTCCTAATGCATCTCTTGGACAGTCGATCCCTATGATCGACAATTCTCGGTCGGCAATCAAGAATGTCGGTGTTGGAATGTATTCTTCCCTTATGGGTACTTTCGACTTCTCGACACCGAACCATCAAGTTTACGCCATGCCCAATAGGCCCATCTCGACTGGGAAGTCCATTCCTTTCCGCACGTCTTATTTTGATGATCTGTGAAACCTACCTTCCCCGACTTTGTCTTGTGAATGACAGTCGCATGCTAGGATGTCCAAGCCACTATCGACAACAAAGATTGTGTATCAAGTTGTTCTCGACTCTTCCGCTGATCCCGATCATGTTCCCTCGCTGACGGACGAGGAGGATCTCGTGTCTAGTCCCGTGTGGGCCACCTCGTTGTCTTGTTCACATTATTGCCTCGATGAGACTTTTCCTTCAGACGAAGCCATGAATGGTTCCGACAAACCTTGGGATGATATGCATCACCGTTCTTATTTTCTCCCAGAGCTTGAAAGAATTGAACAAGACGACTTTCGATCTACCTTGAGTGAGATAGTTGATCATGCCATAGTTCCACTTGATACGCATGACATTTATGATGAAGGAAATATGGCGAGTATTTCTCCTACCATCCAGATCGACATCTCTCGTACCCTTTGTAAGGTTGAAAATGTAAATATCGGTGCAAATTGTTTGCCAGAATAAATCTTGATCTACACTGAGCTCATCAAGGAATTCCGAGACGTATTTTCTTGGTCCCATGAAGAGATGCTAGGGATCGACCCTCTTATTGTCGAACACGAAATTAAAACTTATCCAGGTGCTATACCTATTCGGCAATGTCTTAGTGTTGTCAACCCTCGAAAGGCCCCTACTATTAAGGCAGAGGTAGAGAAGCTACTTAAAGCTGGTTTCATCTACTCGGTTCCTTTAACCGAATGGGTATCCAACCCTGTTCCCATAGATATGAAGCAAGGAACCATCCACATATGTATGGATTTCCGTGACCTCAACAAGGCATGTCCGAAAGACAACTTCCCCACACCTTTCATCAACCAGATTCTCTACGAGTGTGCGGGAAGAGGAGTATTTTCTTTTATGGACAGATTTTCAGGATATAATCAAATTCAAATTAAACCCAAGGATCAACACAAAACGACATTTATTTGTCCTTGGGGAAATTTTTCATACTGAAAGATGCTTTTCGGCCTTAAAAATGCTAGAGCAACCTTTCAATGTGCCATGACTTTCACGTTTCATGATCTTAAGAACATAGTCGGAGCTTACCTTGATCTTGCTACTCACTCTCACAAGAGAGTGGATCACGTTACTCACCTTCATCTTGCTTTCGAAAGATGTTGTTATTATAGCATCCGGTTAAACCCTCACAAATGCATCTTTTGCGTTATGTTTGGTCGTATTTTAGGTTTTCTAGTTTTTGAGACTTGGATCATGGTAGATCTGCTCAAGGTTGAGGCAATACTTTGGTTGCCTCCCTCGCGCACGATTAGACAACTTCAGGGTTTACAGGGGAAAGATAACTTTTTTCGTAGGTTTATAGTGTATTATGCTACTATCACTAAAGGTTTCATGCGTCTTTTGAAGGACACCCCTTTTATCTGAGATGAGCGAGCCCAAGAGTCCTTTGATGCTTTGAAGAAAGCTTTGGTGTTGATGCCTCTGCTAAAGCCTCCCGACTACAATAGAGATTACTTAATTTATATTGCAGTGTCCGAGGAACGATTGGTATGGTTCTAGTTCAGGAGGATGACGAGCTCCATGAGCATGTTATTTACTATCTTAGTCAAACTTTACTCGGTCCTGAACTCAACTACACTCACATTGAAAAGATAGCTTTGGTTGTTGTTCACGTAGTCCAGCGTTTGCGTCATTATATATTACTTTGCAAGACTACGGTGGTTGCTGATGTCAATCCATTTCAATACGTCCTTACCTGACATATCATAGGTGAAAAGTATAATAAATGGATTGTCATTTATAGGAGTTTGATCTTGATTTCGCTTCCGCGAAATCCAAGAAATCCCTAGTCTTTGCAGAGTTGATATCTGATTTCCCACGATTAGATGAAGACGTTATCCATGTTGATTCGTTTGCGGATGAACACATCTTTTTTGTCTCATTGTCTGACCCCTAGTATGGAAACATTGTGCTCTATCTTCAGATTTTGAAGTTCCCTCAGCATCTCTCACGAGATGATCGATGACGTATAAGATACCAAGCTAAGAAATTTACCATCATCAGTGACACTTTGTATCGCCGAGGAATAGATGATATCTTGTGTCGTTTCTTAACTCAAAGAGAGGCCGAGTCTTTCCTGAACGATTACCACAGTGGGGCTTGTGGTGGTCATCTATCTAGGCTTGCGACAACCAAAAAAAATTGCAAGCCGGTTATTTCTGGCCTGCTATCTTTAAGGATTGTATTGAAGCGGTTAAAAAGTGTCACCCCTTCTAGGTGTTCACTCGAAAAATGTGCTCACATCCAACGCCTCTTCACCTAGTCATTACTGTCGGTCCCTTCACTAAATGGGGGGTGGACTTCGTCGATTGCAACCCAAATTTGGCTTGGGGGGAATCAACACATTATCGTGGTCGTCGACTACTTTACTAAGTGGGTCGAGGCCATGCCTACAGTTAAATTCGATGGGAAGACTGCAACCTTCTTCATATTCAATCAGATTATCGCCCGGTTCGGTATCCCGAGTGAGATTGTCACTGACCATGGCAGTCACTTTTAGAATGAGATGATGGAAGAACTAGCAGCTAAATTGGGGTTTAAGCATGATCACCCTTCACCTTATTATCCCTAGGCAAATGGGCAAGTAGAGGCCGTCAACAAGTCTCTCAAGACCATTTTGCAAAAAACTGTTAGTCAGAGTAAGTTCGATTCTCACATCATGCTATATCCTGCACTCTGGGCATACCGAACCTCGGTCAAGACTGCCACCGGATTTTTCCTGTTCCAGTTAGTACATGGTGTGGAGTCGATATTACCCATTGAATGTGAAATCCCTTCTCTTAAGTTGGCAGTCGTGCTCCTACCTGACACTTTCGATCTCGAACGACGCCTTGTACACCTAGAGAGTCTTTATGAGTAGCGTCAAGATGCCTCTACGACTATCAAAGTGAACAAACGACGTTTCAAAGTCTAGTACGATAAGTCTCTTTGTCCTCGGTTGTACGCTGAGGGTGACTTGGTCCTCTTGTATGATCAAGCCAAAGAATCACTGGGGGTAGGCAAGTTTAAACCCATGTGGTACGGTCCTTACATCGTGCGACGTGTGCTAAAAAAGGAGTCTATGAGTTAGAAGATTACGAAGGGAATAAGTTGGTCGAGCCCATAAATGGGCTCTACTTAGAAAGATACTACACTTGAGCCCCAGGCTTAGGCATAACTCTTTGTATACTAATGTAATTTAGTGTATATATCTCTTTTTTTTCATCTTCAGGTTGCTTATCGAGTTTTCACTTGGTTGAAAGATGTCAACGGAGTCGTCAGTCTACTTAGGATTCACAGACGGGGTCAGACGTCACACACAGAACTTGGCTTTTGCCACTTGGGTGATTTATTCACCCGAGGGTCTACTGGTGTCTTCAATAGGCATATGCCTAGGGCCCTCCACGAATAATGTGGCCGAATATAGTGTCGTTATAGAAATTTTACACGATGTTATCTCACATGGCATCCGTTCATTAGAAGTTCGCATGGATTTCCAGTTAGTAGTACGTCAGTTGAATGGTCGTTACCGCGTGCGTGATCCTACTTTACTCCGACGATTCCTATGGGTACGTCTTTTAGAACGACAATTTGATTTTATTACATATTATCATATTTCTAGGAGTTCTAATTATGTATCCGATGCTTATGCTAACTATGTTTTAGATTGGTATTTGTCACATATTTAAAAGCAAAGAAAACATCCAATCAATATACACATTGTAAAATATAAGTAAAGCCTAAGATCCCTTTTATATATTTCAAAAAATATGGTGTTTATAGTACAAAATGGGGCTAACACCCTCATATACATATACAACTAGTATCATAATATCCCACAACATCTACGCCTATGGCACCAGATGTGTTTCATGGTAACAAACCATGACGTTTGTGAGATGTCGAAAGAGTCGTACTCATGCCCTGGGTACACCAACCACTTGTCGCTACATGGCTTCAGGCAGATCCTTTACTTGAACCATCAGTATCCTGTGTGTCAGACGCGACAGGTTGCCCTACACATTTTGTAGTGCCCTCTCGACTTCTCCTCCCACCGCTTCGTCTCCCCGGTTCCTCCATCGATGTCAAAGGAAACCCTCTAGCCATCATGGACCCATGTCTGCGACACACAAATTTCTAGTCAATACTTAAACACCATTGAAAAATATATTTGTCCTAATTATACAAAAATACAAAAAATGAAATATGTAAAAACATTTTGACATACCTATGTCACCATAAGCGGCTCCTGGTGGAAGTGGCATGTCTGGATCTCCTCTGAAGTCGATCCCCTTGTAAGGATAGTCATCTAGAGTGACGACTTGTCGCTGCCACCAGTAGAAAAAGTCCTCGTTGTAGGGTGTCGGCACCCTACCTCCTCCCTTCCACCTCATCACCTCGGTCCACCGTTCCATGGCTGGATCGCGAGGTCCTCTCGGGAGAATCTCAACTCTAGGTCCCAAACCTAGAACCCGCTTGAAAAAGAAGCTGCACAAGATGGAGGCAAACTCAAAATTCCTTCCCCCCCCTGTTTACACTCCATCAACTGGCTCTTCATATTGGCCAGTAGTGAGGTGCACCAGTCGTACACCGTGGGTCTCTCACACTGCACTGCATAAAACATGAGCGACCTTGATGCCTGGTGCAACAAAGACGAACCCATGATCCTGGTCAAAATTAAGACAATGATCTTCAGACTGAGGTTGTTTATTGCCCGAATGGGGACTTGACTCCCTGCCTTAGAGGTCCCAGCTACACAATCGGTATCGGTATATTCTTCTATATTCATCTCACTTTCCGCCCCCTGTGATTTGAGGTTCACAACCTCCCCCTGGCGTGATAAACTGGTCAGAAAATAGATGCCCTCCACTTCAATTCTCAATGGTTTCCCGTCGAGATTGAAGCTCTCGCTATCAGGGTCCCAGTAATCCACCAACATCTCCAACAACCTCACCTGGGCTCTCATCCCTTTGAGTGCCCAAAACTTATACAAACCACATCGCTTTAAGGCCATTTGGGCCTCTGGATCTTGATCTACAACGACATCAACTTCTTCATGTTCCCTTTCTCGCCATTCAAGTACCATCCTATAAAAAACAAACGCGATTTTGAGTTAGAATCCTCTCTTTTAGTCATTTGCATGTCTGTACACGACTTACTGCATCCTGTAGTTAATACAAGCGCGTATACCTCGTCGTATACACGACCTAATCACAGGTAGCCCATGTACACCGAAAACTCTACTTTGCACTTTAAATAACTAAAAATTTAACACCTAATTCAAAAATGTAATCCATTGAAATTAAAGAGAGAGAGATCAAGAATTACCTGATCTAGATGGCTCATGATTTCATGGTCAGATACTCCCGCTATCGTCGTTTGAATCTGGGAGGAAATTTGGTCCAATTTGCACTAGTTGGGTTAAAGATCAAAATGGTATAGTAATTTTTGATTCTATTACTATTTATAAATTATTTTTACCCACTTTATATAGTTTAAACCATTTTTTGCACCTAATGGACTAATACCAAAGTGGATCGAGTTGGTTTTTGCAGTTTTAACCTGATATTCTTGCAGATTTCAGTACTTTGTCGACCATTTGTCCCCTTGGGCAGGTATATTCATTACCCAGCATATAAGATAGGTATCCATGCCATTATGCATTTTCGCATTATCCTATGATTGTCGCTCTTTATGCCCTAGGTACGAACCCATTTGTTGTGACACAGAACCTTCCATCTGCTATAAAATTGTGTCGTTATCAAGTGGTAGAGAGTTACCAAACATGGGTTCCCTTGTTAGATCCCCTATTGCATTTGGTGCCCATGCAGAGATTTTTTCATCGGGACCGGGAGTTTCTCTCAATTTGTACTTGACTTTATGCTGAGCTTCATTTCTGATTCATAAACATGCGACCTTTTACCCCATGGACTCCCAAACGAGTTAATTTAAGCTCTTTTCCATCTTGTCTTTAAAAAAGCGAAAAGATTGTCGAGTGATTTTTACCTTTCACACTCGTTAAATTGGATTTGAAAGATCATGAGTCTTAGTTAAGCTCTTTTCTGACTCGTTACAAAAAATAGAAAAGATCACCGAGTGAACTTGTCATTTTCACACTCGTAAATTGGATTTGAAAAGATGTCTACTTGGCACAAGTTTATCCTTTTTTACACCAAGGAGACTAAAAGACATAAAAAATGACATTTTTTGATGTTAAGTTGTGGATACTAAGAGGGGGGTGAATCAATATCAAGTACAATTTAAAACCTTTTTCAAATTATACTTAAACCATTCAATTATATCCAATGAGCAATGGACAATAGTATAAGAGTTACACCAATACACCACAATACACCATGCACAATATATGATAAATAATCAATAGTTATTGTTCAAGGGAAGTGATGACTTCCAAAGGTAGCTACAACTTCCAAATGTAAAGGGAACGATAAACCTCCAAGAGGAAGATACAATCCTCCAATATCAAGAGAGAGTTTAACTCTTCATCCTTGCCCCTTTCTTTCACTCAAGAATATACGAGAGATAATAAAACTTCACATTAAATTATCACCATCAACCAACCATCACATAGAACCTGATAATGATTCATGAGACTTCTTCAATTTCTACAATTATTCGATTCTTGGAGTACTCTGATCCTTTAGATAATATTATTCAATTTATTCTCTGAAACTTCTCCAAGTTTCACTCATTGAATCCTCCCCAAAAATAAGTTATAGAGAGAATGGTAGACCTTGTTCAATTTTGGTTTATTCAGGAGACCAAACTTGTACAGAATGCCCCGTGAACAATATTTAACATAAGATTCTGAAACTAGCACAAAAGAAACTACAGTCCGTACTCTTTCCAATAAAATTTGTCCCATGTCATTTGGATTCTCGATGAAGAAGTTATCACTATTTTACCCGGAACACCTATTTATTCACTAGCTTCAGGACTGGTCACAAACCCTATCTTCCACAGAGCGTATCTCCATAATTATAGTGAATCAAGAGATAAAATTTTTACCACAGGTACCTTGATATGTTTTCTCAATACCATAGCAATTTCACCATCTGAATCATTCTAGAAACAAATTTATAACAAAAATGGTAAGATGACCTGAAAATAACATACTTTATAACACATCACCAAAAGACTTCATCCTCCCTTGAAATCTGGCCTTCTTTAGTTTCGATTTCCTCTGAAATTCGACTTGTGTATCAAATGAATGTATAATGATATTTATTTCTACCATTTATGTCACTTTCTTTTAACATTAGGGCCGACTTGACACTTTCTTATTTTTTAATTCTTTTCTTTAATTATCTTCAGTGCCTACATGTACTTCCTTCTTCAATTGACTTTTTCATCTTCAAACATTCATTTCTCCTCAACCATGAGGATCCATGTGACGTGCCACATACCACCAGAAACAACATGATGTATATTATCCATCCATGGGTGTTGTATCTGCATGTGCATTTTTCTTCATGTCCAAATATCTTCATCAATCTTGCGATCAAAAACCCATGACTAGGGTTGACATCAATGACAACAACCAATCTTCCAATAATATCCCCCTTTGTCATTGATGGCAACACTCATGCTCCCCCTGTCATCATGATCCCAATTTCTCCCCCCCTTTGACATCAATGGAAAAGGGTGGGGCTGCTCCCCATGGATTTAATGGAAAAATGTAACTCTCTTCTTTGGGGTTGCTCCCCTTGAACATATAGCACTTAATAACACTTCATTTTTATGGTATCTTTCTTCCTTGGAGTTTTTTCGTGGTTTTAGGACATATATGTTACATGGTCTTCTTGTTGCAGTTACAACCAATATTCCTGAGTTATTTTCTCTAATTTTACATTTTCGGGAGTCAAACGTAAGAGTGTATCCTTGATCACACATTTTACTAACACTGAGTAGATTATGCTTCAAATTTTCAACCAATAGGACATTCTTTGCTTTTACATTTTTGCTTCCAAGCTCCACTACACCTTCTCCAAGTATTTTGGCAGATGAGTCATCTCCAAATGCAACATTGCCACCCTTTCTCTTCCAGTTGATGAATTTGTCTTGATCCCCGGTCATGTGTGAAGAACATCCACCTTCTATGTACCATTCATCTTCTTCTTTGAATTGTTCAGCGGTTAATGCTATTCGACAATCTTCATTGTTTGGAATCTCTTTCCTTCTCCATACTGTGGTTGGCATAGGGACATCTTCATTCATATATCTGCAATCTCGTGCTTTGTGACCAAGATAATTACATTTGTAGCATGCAATATTTTTGTCCATCAATGGGGAAAATGAATTATAATTTATGTTGACAAATCCATGGTTATTTCCATATCTTCTATTTACACCATTCATGTTTTTTGCGTATGTGTTCGTTTCATCGATTCTACAATTAATAGCCTTATGTCCAAAATTTTTGCAAGTATAACAATGACCAAGAAATAAATTTTGATACCTTGGAGTAAGTGGGCTTCTTTGTGATGTAGTTCATCTGGGTTCATGATCTATTCTTGTGTAATTTCCTTCATACTGATTGAAGCTTCTTTGATTCTTGAAGGTAGGAGGTCTTCTTGGATATTCATCTCTTTTGTAGTCATTCCTTCTTTCTGGTATCCTAGTCCACTTCTCATCAACTATCTGTGTAGCTCTTTCTTCAACCTTCTTGTTGGTATTTGCATCTTCTTTGTATGAAGTTTCACCCATGAATCCAAGATGTGTTAAGTCTTTTGGCACTTGAGAGTTTCTTAAGCTCTTCCTCAATGATACAACTTCTTGTTCAAGTTTCTCACAATCTTTTTCTTTCTTCATCATTTGGACATTCCTCACTTCTCCTATCCTTATTTCTTCTTCAGGTAGAGTTTTCAAGGATATGGTTTCTTCTCTTAGTTTCTCAAAGTCTTCTAATTGTTTCTTTAAGCTTACAACTGTGTTTTCACAACTACCCAATTCACTTCTTAGTTTTCTTTGCGTGTCTTTGAGCTTGTTATTTTCAATCTCAACATGCTTCAATTTTTTAAGATTCTCATCTTCTTGTTGAATAATTTTTTCTTTATGATTTTCTTCTTCTTCATTGGAATTTTCTTCT
>ML778133.1:849127-906154 GCA_009831015.1 Picea engelmannii
ATTATTGCCCCTTCCTTCCACCCAAGAATATACGAGAGATAATAAAACTTCACATTAAATTATCACCATCAACCAACCATCACATAGAACCTGATAATGCTTCCTAAGACTTCTTCAATTTCTACAATTATTCGATTCTTGGAATACTCTGATCCTGTAGATAATATTATTCAATTTATTTTCTGAAACTTCTCCAAGTTTCACTCATTGAATCCTCCCCAAAAATAAGTTATAGAGAGAATGGTAGACCTTGTTCAATTCTGGTTTATTCAGGAGACCGAACTTGTACAGAATTCCCCGTGCTCAATATTTAACATAAGATTCCGAAACTCGCATAAAAGAAACTACATTCTGTACTCTTTCCAATGAAATTTGTCCCACGTCATTTGGATCTCGATGAAGAAGTTATGACTGTTTTACCTGGAACACCTGTTTATTGAATAGCTTCAGGACTGGTCAAAAACCCTATCTTCCACAGAGTGTATCTCCATAATTATAGAGAATCAAGAGCTGAAACTTTTACCATAGGTACCTTGATATGTCTTCTCAATACCATAGCAATTTAACCATCTGAATCGTTCTAGAAAAAAGTTATAGCAAAAATGGTAAGATGACCTGAAAATAACATACCTTAAAACACATCACCAAAAAACTTCATCCTCCCTTGAATTCCGACCTTCTTTACTTCTGATTTCCTCTGAAATTCGACTTGTGTATCAAATGAATGTATAATTATGTCTATTTATACCATTTATGTCACTTCCTTTTAACATTATGGTCGACCTGACACTTTCTTATTTTGTAATTCTTTTCTTTAATTATCTTCAGGGCCTACATGTACTTCCTTCTTCAATTCACTTTGTCATCTTCAAACATTCATTTCTTCTCAACCATGAGAATCCATGTGATGTGACACATACCACCAAAAACAACATGATGTATACTATCCATCCATGGGTGTTGTATCTGGATGCACATTTTCCTTCATGTCCAAATATCTTCATCAATCTTGCGGTCCAAAACCCATGACTAGGGTTGACATCAATGAAAACAACCAATCTTACAACAATATCCCCCTTTGTCATCGATGGAAACACTCATGCTCCCCCTGTCAACATGATTCCAATTTCTGTCCCCCTTTGACATCAATGGCAAAGGATGGGGTTGCTACACTTGACTTTAATGACAAAAGGTAACTCTCTTCTTTGGAGTTGCTCCCCTGAACATATAGCACTTAATAACACTTCATTTTTATGGTATCTTTTTTCCTTGGAGATTTTTCGTGGTTTTAGGACATATATGTTACTTGGTCTTCTTGTTGCAGTTGCAACCAATCTTCCTGAGTTATTTTCTATGATTTTACATTTTTGGGAGTCAAACGTAAGAGTGTATCCTTGATCACACATTTTACTAACATTGAGTAGATTATGCTTCAAGTCTTCAACCAATAGAACATTCTTTGCTTTTACATTTTTTCTTCCAAGTTCTACAACACCTTCTCCGAGTATTTTGGCAGATGAGTCATCTCCAAATGCAACATTGTCACCCTTTCTCTTCTAGCTGATGAATTTGTCTTGATCCCCGGTCATGTGTGAAGAACATCCACTGTCTATGTACCATTCATCTTCTTCTTTAAATTCTTCAGCAGTCAATGCTATTCAACAATATTCATTGTTTGGAATCTCTTTCCTTCTCCATATTGTGGTTGGCATAGGGACATATTCATTCATATATCTGCAATCTCATGCTTTGTGACCAAGATAATTACATTTGTAGCATGCAATATTTTTGTCCATCAATGGGGAAAATGAATTATAATTTATGTTGAAAAATCCACGATTATTTCCATATCTTCTATTTACACCATTCATGTTTCTTGCGTATGTGTTCCTTTCATTGATTCTGCAATTAATTGCCTTATGCCCATAATTTTTGCAAGTATAACAACGACCAAGAAAGAAATTTTGATACCTTGGAGTAAGTGGGCTTCTTTGTGATGTAGTCCACCTGGGTTCATGATCTATTCTTCTGTAGTTTCCTTCATACTGATTGAAGCTTCTTTGATTCCTGAAGGTAAGAGGTCTTCTTGGATATTCATCTCTTTTGTAATCATTCATTCTTTCTGGTATCCTGGTCCACTTCTCATCAACTGTCTATGTAGCTCTTTCTTCAACCTTTTTGTTGGTATTTGCATCTTCTTTGTATGAAGTTTCACCCATGCATCCAAGATGTGTTAAGTGTTTTGACACTTGAGAGTTTCTTAAGCTCTTCCTCAATGAGACAACTTCTTGTTCAAGTTTTTCACAATCTTCTTCTTTCTTCATCATTTGGACATTCCTTACTTCTCCTATCCTTATTTCTTATTCGAGTAGAGTTTTCAAGGAAATGGTTTCTTCTCTTAGTTTCTCAAAGTCTTCTAATTGTTTCTTCAAGCTTACAACTGTGTTTTCACAACTACCCAATTCACTTCTTAGTTTTCTTTGCGTGTATTTGATCTTGCTATTTTCAATCTCAACATGCTTCAATTTTTTAAGATTCTCATCTTCTTGTTGAATAATTTTTTCTTCATGATTTTCTTCTTCTTCAGTGTCATTTTTTCAATCCTTGTATGAGGACATTCAAATTCAACATGACCTACTCCTTCACAATTAAACCAAAAGAACCGACCTCTATTTTCTTCTTTGAAATCTAAGATGTTGTAATTTGCTTCAACTTCTTCTTCTGCTTCTTCCTTTACATAAATGTCTTGTAGCTTGTCCCAAAGCTCTTTTGATGATGCACATGATCCCACCTTGAATTTCACTAAATCTTTCAATCCATCCAAGATGGTATCTATTGTCAATTTGTTGTTCCTTTTTTCTTCCTTCTAAGCTGTAATGTTTGGTTTCTTCAAAGCATTGTATCCTGAAGTAACTGAGAACCAAACATCTGTCCCAAGAGCTTTCAAGTAAGTTTCCATTCTATTACTCCAGTATTCAAAATTGCTTCCATCAAATGGTGGAATCTCATTATCAAGAGGAAGATACAATCCTCCAATATCAAGAGACAGTTTAACTCTCCATTCTTGCCCCTTCCTTCCACCCAAAAATATACGAGAGATAATAAAACTTCACATTAAATTATCACCATTAACCAACCATCACATAGAACCTAATAATGCTTCCTGAGACTTCTTCAATTTCTAAAATTATTTGATTCTTGGAATACTCTGATCATGTAGATAATATTATTCAATTTATTTTCTGAAACGTCTCCAAGTTTCACTCCTTGAATCCTCCCCAAAAAGAAGTTATAGAGAGAATGGTAGACTTTGTTCAATTCTGGTTTATTCAGGAGACCAAATTTGTACAGAATGCCTCACGCTCAATATTTAACATAATATTCTAAAAATCACACAAAAGAAACTACATTCTGTACTCTTTCCAATGAAGTTTGTCCCACATCATTTGGATTGTCGATGAAGAATTTATGTCTGTTTTACCCGAAACACCTGTTTATTGACTATTTTCAGGACTGGTCACAAACCCTATATTCCACATAGTGTATCTCCATAATTATAGTGAATCAAGAGATGAAATTTTTACGATAGGTACCTTGATATGTCTTCTCAATACCGTAATAATTTCACCATCTGAATCATTCTAGAAAAAAAATTATAGAAAAAAAGGTAAGATGACCTGAAAATAACATACCTTAGAACACATCACCAAAAGACTTCATCCTCCCTTGAAATCTGACCTTCTTTACTTCTGATTTCCTCTGAAATTCGACTTGTGTATCAAATGAATGTATAATGATGTTTATTTATACCATTTATGTCACTTTCTTTTAACATTAGGGTCGACCTGACACTTTCTTATTTTGTAATTCTTTTCTTTAATTATCTTCAGGGCCTACATGTACTTCGTTCTTCAATTCACTTTGTCATATTCAAAAATTCATTTCTTCTCAACCATGAGGATCCACGTGACGTGCCACATACCACCGGAAACAATATGATGTATACTATCCATCCATGGGTGTTGAATTTGCATGTTCATTTTCCTTCATGTCCAAATATCTTCATCAATCTTGTGGTCCAAAACCCATGACTAGGGTTGACATCAATGACAACAACCAATATTCCAACAATCTCCCCCTTTGTCATTGATGGCAACTGTTGTTCCAGAGTCTCTACTTTAAGGCTATAAAGTATAGGGTCTAGGCATCCAGAAATGAGTAAAAGATAAAAAGGGGAAGAATCAACCTTCGGAAAATGAAGCTAAGACTGGTTTCTAAGTTGTGTCTGTCTTGCTTCCAAACGTTCCTGGATTCTTATATCCTATTCAATTGCAACCCATGAACATTCGAGTTTGACCCGTGTGATGGTAGTTTTAAGTATGGTGTCAAAAAGGTTTAAAGCGATGTTGTTTTGATCCAATAGGTCGGGTTCAATGTTGGGCTGTCTTGCAATGGGCACAGTCATGGAGGAACACAAATTGAAAAGAACGTTCAAGGTTTTAAATGCTACTTCAATTTTTTGACCGTATAAAAGAGAATTTTCGAATCCGATGTTAAAGGTAGAACACAAACCAAAGGCCTTCTTTTGTAACTGAGTTAACTTTTTAAAGAATCATGTGTGAAATGTGAGAAAACATTAAGCTGTCGACAATGCGAGGCTCCCATCAAGGGAGAATCTCACCCTGTAAACAGAAGAAAGAACAAGATAAGAAGAAATATGACGAAGCATAAAATATAGAGATCTAAAAAAGTTCACAGGTCTTGTACCTGCTGATAGCCGATATAGAGGAAAAACTGCAAACGATTAGACGACTAAACAATTGGTCACCACAGTAGAAGTTGTATTAAATTGCAGCTAAGCATTCATCAAAGATATATATGCGAAATGAAATTTAATATAAGATAACAAAGAAAACAAATCTCATAATTTAGTCTTCACGGAATCAGGAATCTTCGGATTGGCTTTGTATTAATTTTCAAAAGGAAAAAGTCTCTATTACAATCGGCCAAGAAAGATCCAACCTCTGTTCTCCCTTCAAAATGCATCTTTATACAAACTTCTAAACATTTGAATTTCAATCGTTCCAGAAGTTTTCGATTACAAAATGGGAAATTTAAGCATTTCACTTCTTTGTATTTGTCCTCCTTCCTGCGGGCAGAGAACCTTCCTTTCTTTACTCTTCGGGTTCTAAAAATAGAACAGGGAGACATCTGTCATTATTTGGCACTAGAAACCTGCCCTTTCGCCTGCTCGTTGCAAGTGACGCACCTCTCCACCAATTGGGCTATCAACCTGGAAGGCTCTGCTTGGTTGCTTGCTTCAAAAGTGTAACAACTCTTCGCCAACTACTACAAACTTTTTCCCACTTGTCGGTCCTCTGTGATGATGGAGCATAATTGTAAACTTGGTTGTACTAGCCATTTGTCCACTTGGGCCATATCGACCTGTCTAATCTGGGATATCTCCACTTGTTGCTTCTCCATGTTTTCTTTGATGTCCAACAGATGTTTAGCTATATTGATTTTGCCCAGTGTCCCAACACTGCTTTCCTTATCAAGGTCTAGCAAACTTTTACTTATCAAAGAGAACATTTCCTCACAAATATTATTTACTTCGTTAGCTCTCCCCTTTCTTTCTGAATGTTATGCTCCTAGACCTTCAACAGAATATTACCTCTGGTTTGTTCTGCGATGAATAATTTTGAGATGCTGACCGTCTCTATCTTTGTCGTAGCTATAACAACGTCTTGGAAAGCGACCCATGCTGCCCCGACTTCTCTTTATCTCGAAGAAATATTTTCTAATATTTGATCTATCATTCGGAAATGGTTTTGAATGGTTCCTATCTTTACTAGCAGGTTTTGTTGAGCCGTAAGTACCTTATGTCAGATTTCGATGGCCTGCGATATGAACACATTTATATCTACAACTTGGTTCTCGGCCACCTCCAATTTCGACTGCAACTCTATAATCTGTTGCCTCTGCTGGCTTACATGTGTTTTGCTAGTTTGCGCCGACTGGCGCACCTACTCGAGGTTGGACCTGAGCTTCTTGATTTCATGTAGGTCGACTATTCAGGCTTCCTCGAGGCTCTTGCTCACCTCGTCCCTAAAATTCGCTTCGGTAGTAGCCATCTTAGCTTCCAATTTACTGATCAAGAGGTTCTTTTGTTTCAACCGGGCCGTCAAAGTCCCAACTGAGTACTGATTGGCTATAGCATAAGTCCCGAGTGTCCCGATTATCTCCTCTACAAATTTTCCCTCTTTCGCGGCCTTCCCATCTGTCATGATCTTAAATTTTTTAGCCATTATTCCCTCTTTTTGATATAATCCTTGCCTCCCCACGACCTTTCTTTTTTTGTCAAAGAAAATTTCATTAGGAGGCAACTCCTCTATAGAAATAGGTGTCAGTTCTTCATTGAAAATCTATCCCGCTTCAGGATTCCCCTTTGTGAACTACAAGGGTGTGAAAATAGCAATCGGACTGCTGATTTCCTAATATTTGTTTCGGGGTGACCTTTGTAATCGACTTCTTTGATGCGAGAAAAAGTGAGTCACCCGATCCTTGCGAAGGTATCTCCGCTTGGCCTTGGGCTTGCTTGCCTGGAGTGCCCTTTTCGGGGTTTCCTTCCTGCTTCTGGGGGACTTCGGCTCTGTTATCACTCTAGGAAACTCTCCTAGGCTGTAAGTCAGAGATGCCTAGTAACTTAATCTTTTTGGAAACTATTTTCTCAATAATAGGTGTGGGTTTTGGATCAAGATGAATATCTTAAACTCCGTATTGTATTCTCAAGACAATCTTAACTATAATCATGCAACACAAGGCCTTCAAGAGCTATTGTCAGATAGGTTTGTATAACAAATGGATAAGAAAACTAATCAATTAACCAAAACATACATAAAACCATATATATGATGGGTCAAAAAACTAGCCAAGGATGCTTGTGATTCTTGCTTAACAATCAAAAGTAAGATGGCAGTTACCATAGGATCATTAAACAGAGACAAAAGAACTAATTCCACTCATAAGCATAGACAAAGATGAAAGAAGGTCTGACAGTAACAAATGAAAGAAGCTTGCAGACTGATATATTAAAGAAAGTATCTTTCATACAAAACAGTAGCATATAGAACTCAAAATCAAACCTCTAGTTCATCTTCTACCTTTAGTTTTATAGCTTTACAATGTAGTTTTGAGATCCTAAAAGCATGGATCAGATATGCTAAAGATAGACAGTCAAAATTCAGTTTGCAAAAGATAAGGAATGATCCTCAAAATGAGGTCAATCCCACATTTCATGGTCTTCATATCTTGTAGAGTCATTGTGCAGTGCAGAATAGCCTTCCAAGGCTGATTGGTGACTCTTCCAAGAGATAAAATTTGAATTTACTGAGGTGTGCAAAAACTCTGATTTTCTGCCTTTGAAAAAGGTACCAAAAATGATTGAAACACCTCTTCTTTTCCTTATCCATCAAAAATAACTATTAGATCTAATTTGATAATTCAACAAATGTCCATTCAAAGAGGTTTCAAACCATTCCAACTCAAAAAATCCCAATCTAGGCAAAAATTCGGTCATTCTGGTAGTGACAGGCTTTCAGTGGTTAACTCAGGTAAAAATTAGGCTATTTAACCATCAAAATCTCTTCTTTCGGTGGTTAAGGAAGGCGAACTTCAGGGCTAGTTAACCACAGAAAGCGCAGGTTTTCCAAAAATAAACTGCCTTGGGAAAAATCAATTTTCCCAGCCGTAGAAAGCCCGTTTCACATGCTTGAATAGTTGATCGACATCTAGAAATCCTAATATTTCCATTGGTGCTTTCAAATCTGCATTTGGAGCTTTGGAAGTTAATCAAAAGTTCCCTTCAAGATTATACATCATTCTTCAAAAAATTGCCAGTGCGTTTTTTGATTGCTAACATTGGCTCCAACTGGGATGGAGACCTCCCTGAGAGGTTTCCAAGAACCTGGTAGACCTTGTGCCTTTAGTATTGGGCATGGAGTTATTCAGCCTTTACAATTTATCATCTAACTTTGGAAATTCCATGTCGATTATTATAGAAATAGTACACTCATCAGGTGAATGACAAAGTACTCTAAAAGCTTGCAGTAGCTTTACACTGTTCCTGAGATTTATCTTTTCAATCAGCTTCAGCAGATTGTTTGTGTCCTGTAGCTATAACTATGACTATTTCATCAACAATAAACTCTAAAGTTCCAACCTTTGCGTTTTTACCATCATAAACTTGGCAAAGACTTCTGCGATTTCACTCCTAGAAGCTACAACCCTTAGCCCCTTGGGCGTCTATCATTAATATTACAGAAGTGCTATATTAAATAGGAAAATGTCACCAACAGATTATCCCTATATACTAGGAAATAAAAATTAAAACTAATGCAAAAAAAAATATGAGACAGCTAAAATAGTTCAAGCCCTCTGTCTCCATCAAATCTTTCATTTACAACTAACTTCATTTCCTCCTGAAATTTGTCGAGTCTTCTACCTGAAAATGTCTTCCTGAAAATCTGGAATATCTCATGATATCTCCAATCTGATAGCAAGTGTCTTTGAAGGCTGGAAATTGACTGTTTCTATTGATGCTCTGCCACCTGTCTTCTTATCTTCGACTATCTTTGATCATTTTAATTTCCACTGATTATGTGCCTGAAAATTTGGGATATATACTCGATTGTTCCCAGATCTTATGCCTTCAAGTCTGGAAGAGATTGACTTGAATTTCCCAAGCTACTAAGTGACCTGCTACAACACTCTGATTCGACTGATGACGATTTATCATCATAACCAACAACCAAAAGTGAAAATTCAAAAGGTCTTACTCCACCGGATTGGGTAAATTCATGCATCATATTTGTTATCTCCCCTATGATTTGTGTAATGGGAATTGGTTCTTTGACTTTTCATTTTCCAGTAGCTTCAGATACAAAGCATTTGTCTTGATATGTTGAATTGAAATGAAAAATTCATCGAGGACCAGTTGGTGGATTTGTGACACCTGATCGAGGACCTTGGCTAGGCCTAGGACCTTCCTCTCGCCGTCTAAAACGCCGTGGGGGGTCACGTTTGCAACGATCAGTTTGAGATCTGACGTAGACAACATGAGAGTGAATAGAACAGGACACACAGTATTGTATCTTTGCGTAGAGCTTTGGAAGCATATATCCATCATGAACGCAGGCCTCCTGAACATCACACACGACAACTTGCTCAACTATGTTACGAACAAGAAACCTCTTCACGAACTTATCCTTGGAAGTGGATCTGCCACAATTAGAGCAGTGAATGAATTTAACATGGCCACGCCCATGCTTGTTACGGTCTCCATTCCTTCTTTTGAACGTCATGGTAGGGAATGTGCGCAACGAAACCTGTGCAGAGTCTCCCCTCCTTCCAGACTGACAATGCCTTCTCCTGCACCGTCAAACTCTGAACTTCTCCGTGGCTTTCTTCATGATGCGATTTGCATGCGATCTGATGCTTTCACCTGTCAAAACGATTTATAACCAAACTATATTCAACAATTAACACATGCGTGGCCTTTGCATGCGGTCTCATACCTGCATAAATTTATCAAACTGTGGATGGATAGATCCCATGTTTCACGCAAATCCAGATATTACAATCTTTGCATATGGCGAGGTTTCATTTGATAAAATCAAAGAGATTGAAATCGGTTTGATGTTGGGATTTGATGACTTGAAATTTGGACTCAATTTATGAGTTGGCCTGGATTGGCGCAATGATTGTTCTTGTAATTCCACATTTCAAGAAACCTCTCCAACACCTATTTTCATCTCTCAGGAACTTGGCAGTCTTTGCATAAAGAATTTTAGGTATTCTCCTAAATCCACCTTGGCGTCCAGCTCGCTTTGCTATCACACATGGTAAGATGCACTAAAGTACTTAAGTAGAGAGCCTTCCACCTCCTCGTTTTGCAGCTGTGACAACAGAGCTTGTGCCTATATGATTTGCAGAAAGTTGAGGGGAAAAATCATTTGCATGTTTAGTCCAACATGTTACTAATGCAATGAGCCGAAAAGATGCCCCGATTTCTTTTGTTGTTGAAGCTTGCTTAAGACACTTGCGTCAATGTTTTCTGAAGTCCAGATTCTCCCATGGGCCAAACACTAAACTACATAAGAAATCTTCAATGTATAGTATATACACTGCAACAGCAGGAAGATGACCCTCTCCATTCTTTGTTGGACGAAGACCACCAGGTACATTTGTAGCACTTGCCATGAGATTACACGCAGCCAAATTCAGCAAGCAGGCTCTGCGGCAATTTGCAATCGATTTTCATGAAGCACACCACCCACATCTTTCCTTTGGTGGTTCCATTGATTTCTTCTTATAACTTGGCCAACAAAATTTGAGAGGTGCCTTTGAAAATGTTTTTACTTGCTCTGAGATTGTTGTCGAAAGAGCCTTTTTTTAAAAATGCCCTTCTATTGACAGATTTGTTGTCTTCAACTGACATGAATGCTAGATTAGCAGTTGCAGATGCAACAATATCACCTAGAACATAATAATTGATGTATGCATTTGGTTTGAAGGTTGCTTTACATACCAAACTGTTTGTATATAAATCAATCTTCACATCTGTTTTACCAATATCATCAGTTTTCTTATGGACAACAAGCAAGTTCAATATACTTACATCCTCTTGGACACCTGTCCTGTCGTCAGTACCCTCTGCAAACCTGTAGTCTTCCTGTAGTCTGCTCTGTTTATTCATGAAATCAACAATTGAAAAAGATCTAATTTCTCATATGAGGAGCTTATTCCTCTGCCTACTCCTACTGCTAACCAAATCTGAAATTTTGGTCAGGTAAACGCAGATTTCCATAGCAGCCAAGAAAGAAATTGACTTGCAACTTTATGCAAAGTTATAGACAACCAGACTGTAGGATTTGAAACATAATCTTTAAAATCAAACATACAATCAAAAAATCTAACCTCAACGATGGCGACAACTGGAATTTTCTTACTGCAAAACATCTCCATATGAGTGGCAATCGGATTTGAAAATTCATACCAAGATGGGTGCTCAACATCTGACAAAGAAACATGCATCATAAACTGTTGATCTAATTTTTTCTGCTCTCTTTTACCATTACTGGTCTCAATGTTGAATACAGACTGCTCATCCTCTGTCAGAGAGTCGTATAAGAAGGATTGTTGATCTGAACCTTTCAACTCATCTCCTTCCTCCTCATATCTACTAAGATCTTCTAGCCCTTGCAAACCAGAAAATTGAGAGTTGCCCTCAGCATCTACTGCAGATTCAACACTTTCACTTGCTGATTTGTCAATCTGCTCATCACCTTTCAAGTCTTCAAAGAGGACAATTCGATTTTCCTGACAACCTAAGACAATAGATGAATTTGACACAATGTCAAAAGCACTTATAATATGGCTATTATTGTGAAGCTCATCAATGTCTTGGTCACAATGAGAAATATCTCCTATAACAACATACTCTTCATAATTTTCTGAATCTTTAGTTAATAAGTTGAATTCATGACAACATTCAGGAAATAGAAGGTTGGTTGAAAATATCTCTTTACAAAACAAATGGAAGGCAGCATGAAACTCTGCCAAAGAGTTGATACTGGCAATAGGAAGAGACCGGTACCAATCACGAGCAATCCCCTCTAATGAAAAACATAAGAGCCAAATCTGAACATCCTCATGCACAACTTGCAATCAATGAATGTAATCATGAAAGTCCAACAAATGTTCAACTAGTACTTCCCAATCTTCACCTCGAGGCTATTTTCCCATTCATCTCTATTAGGCACTGGATTAGGGAAACCAACAATCTTTGAAAAATCACAGAACGCATACCTCTTAGATAAGATCTTGTTCATTTCATACTAGTGGGGTCGCCAACGGATTTCAGAACAGTGGAGTCACCACCGAATCCGTCCTTCATGGAGTCGCCAGATAGATGATTACAACCAAATGATGTCCAGACTTTGTCTATCATCAAAGATGGATCTTGTCATCTCCCAAGGAAGCTGAGCTTAAGGTGCTAATTTATTATCACTCCAGGAAACTCTCCTAGGCTGTAAGTCAGAGATGCCTGGTAACTTAATCTTTTTGGAAACTATTTTCTCAATAATAGGTGTGGGTTTTGGATCAAGACGAATATCTTAAACTCTATATTGTATTCTCAATACAATCTTAACTATAATCATGCAACACAAGGCCTTCAAGAGCTATTGTCAGATAGGTTTGTATAACAAATGGATAAGAAAACTAATCAATTAACCAAAACATACATAAAACCATATATATGATGGGTCAACAAACTAGCCAAGGATGTTTGTGATTCTTGCTTAACAATCAAAAGTAAGATGACAGTTACCATAGGATCATTAAACGGAGACAAAAGAACTAATTCCACTCATAAGCATGGACAAAGATGAAAGAAGGTCTGACAGTAACAAATGAAAGAAGCTTGCAGGATGATATATTAAATAAAGTGTCTTTCATACAAAACAATAGCATATAGAACTCAAAATCGAACCTCTAGTTCATCTTCTACCTTTAGCTTTATAGCTTTACAATGTAGTTTTGAGATCCTAAAAGCATGGATCAGATATGCTAAAGATAGACAGTCAAAATTCAGTTTGCAAAAGATAAGGAATGATCCTCAAAATGAGGTCAATCCCACATTTCATGGTCTTCATATCTTGTAGAGTCATTGTGCAGTGCAAAATAGCCTTCCAAGGCTGATTGATGACTCTTCCAAGAGATAAAATTCGAATTTGCTGAGGTGTGCAAAAACCCTGATTTTCTGCCTTTGAAAAAGGTACCATAAATGATTGAAACACCTCTTATTTTCCTTATCCATAAAAAATAGCTATTAGATCTGATTTTTTAATTCAACAAATGTCCATTCGAAGAGGTTTCAAACCATTCCAACTCAAAAAATCCCGATCTGGGCAAAAATTCTGTCATTCTGGCAGTGACAGGCTTTCAGTGGTTAACTCAGGTAAAAATTAGGCTCTTTAACCACCAAAAGCTCTTCTTTCGGTGGTTAAGGAAGGCGAACTTTAGGGCTAGTTAACCACCAAAAGTGCAGGTTTTCCAGAAATAAACTGCCTTGGGAAAAATCATTTTTCCTAGCCGTAGAAAGGTTGTTTCACATGCTTGAATAGTCGATCGACATATAGAAATCCTAAGATTTCCATTGGTGCTTTCAAATATGCATTTGGATCTCAAGAAGGTAATCAAAAGTTCCCTGCAAGATTAGGCATCATTCTTCAAAAAATTGCCAGTGCGTTTTTTGATTGCCAACAGGCTCTTTTCTCTAAGGTTCCAGCCTCTCTGGTTTTCCCTTGGTCCTTCTCCCTGCTAGGAATAGAGTCCTAATTTGCACCTTTGGCTCCCGTTTTCTTTGTAAATGGAAGCTCTGGGGCTTCACCCTATAAAATCTAGGGGAGACAACTCCGTCGACGCTCCTGGAATTTCAAAAATTCGACCATGTCTCCGGGTGGCAAGGCTTGAATCCGATTTAGGACTTCAATGAAGGACCTTGCGCCCCAGAATATTTTGTCATGTAGGGAATCCTTGTGTTCATACCTCTTCAGGCCGCAACTTTCCAGGTGATTGCTCACAACCTTACTAGGGTCGTGCTTCTTGAACTCAATATCTACCAGCTTCATTTCTTCTAAAGCCGTAGCCTCAGCTTTGGCGTGGCCAAAATCTAACAAGGAATATGCACCAATACGAATAGGGAAGGGTGACCATACCTTTTTTGATACTCCTTTGAGCTCTTTGATTATTCCTCCGAGCACATTCTATCTGGCGATCTCACGACACAATGTCTTATCTGGCAGGAATAGCGGGAGGGCATATGGAGGGACAGAGGTGTTGAAAACCTTGATATAAAAAAATTCTGCCTCTAGATACCAATCTGCCACACTGCTTAGGCTGGTCGCGATGCTATCTGATATCCTGGGAGGTAGCTGGCCAAAAATGGCGACATGTAGTGGCACCATCACCCAGTTGAAGATCTCGTAGATGAATTCTTTGGCCTTATCCTCCCACAGCTTTGAGTGGTAGACATGGATAGGATCTGTACTAGATGGAGCCCAGCTCCAGTTCATCAGTGGAAAGGGTTTCATGAAGCAGATGGCATCCATGATGTAAGTAGACATAAAGAATGAAGCTACTTTCTTAATCGCCCTCTATGCTCGATATTCAGTAATTCGACTGGTCAGACTGTCAGACAATAGTTTGGCCCAGTCGAAAGAGAAACCCTCAACGACTGTATGAATGAGTGGCACCCATGGGAGGAAGAAATGGGTAGTGTCTTCCTTCCCATACAACCTGCAGGTCATCATGGCTATGTACTTGAACTGTGGCTCCAAATAAGAGATTGAATAGATCCCATTGGAGTTAGCCCTGAATTTCGCGGGGTGTGAGACCCAATCTTTGATCAGATTGGACAAAATTTTTGCATACTTCTCGCACTCCTTCTTCTTGAATCCTTCTAGGAATTCAACGTTGTGATTAAGGTTCAGCGTGGGTGACAATTTATACATTTCCCGCAAATGTTCTGGTCAAAAGGTACCAATCATCACCTTCTGTTCGCTGATAATCGTCCTGGTCGGGATGTCCACATGGTCCAACACCTACCTGATCATATCAAAATAGGGAAGAATTTGGGGCCTCGCCACTATTTTTTTCATCTCTTCTTGAGCGACGATTTTTCATTTGGTTGATAAATCATCCTTCTCGTTATCGCTAGAATCATCCGAACAATTTCTCGACTCGAATTGTAGGATGTTGGAAATGTATGACCATGTCTTGATAGAATTAATACTTCGGGGCAAGGTATCGAAAACAATGTCTGAACCCTGACCTCAACTCTCGGTAGCTGACTTGGGAATTTTTCGTGGAGCCATGAGAATGAAACCTGCAACTGGACCACCTGTCAAACAAATTTGAAAATCACAAACAACGGTTAACCTGGTAAAATGGCTCTGTGTGTAAATAGAAATGAGAATTGAAAAAATGAAGGAAAAAACTCTTTATCTTAGTCATTTAAACCCTTGGTGTCCTTGCGAACAAAACAGTCAAATCACTTAAAGAAATATTTAACAGTAAAAACGAGATCCTACTATCTGTCACCTCTCCGTAGTTCAAATAAATGCCATAATTGTTTGACGAGTCGTAACACGAATCAATGCAAAAAACATTTAAATTTACTCCATAGACGGTGCGTGTTAAAGTTTGCATTGATGCATCGATTAATATCGCTTAGTTCCTTTAATTAAGTTTGTTTTAGTCTTTAATCCCCCTTTTCGCCATATAAGAAGATTTCACTCCTAGCCTTTGAGCCCCCAAAACCCAAAATCACGATGATGCGATTTAGTTAAAAAAATCGTGACCTGACTTAAGTTCTTAATTAATCCATGCTTAATTAATGAATATCGCAACTTCGCGACTTGGAGCTACAAAGGTATGGTTTTTTGGGAGAGCGATCGCCGAGTCACGAAACCTCGACAGTGCTTAACTAGGGTTTAAAGTGACTTACTCCTGACACTACCCTGGGTAAACTTTTAAAACCGTTTCGCGACTTCGAATATCGGAGTTTGGAAATCATGCGACTTGTAACTCTTGAAGCGCGATAACACGAGGTAATAAAAGTGATAAACTTGCTTAACGGTTAAGTGACGATGATTTAGGACTATAACAGCCATCACCACTTCGCATGTTGGGGTATTGAGGCTTTCAGTGGGTAAAGATCATAAAGTAAAAGACAATCTGAAAACCAACTTTTGATTTTAAGAATTTATATTTCAACCACTTGAAAAAGGTGGCTCCAACAACAACACTCATGCTTCCCCTTTCATCATGATCCTAATTTCTCTCCCCCTTTGACATCAATGGCAAAGGGTGGGGCTTCTCCCCCTGACTTTAATGACAAAAGGTAACTCTCTTCTTTGGGGTTTCTCCCCCTGAACATATAACACTTAATAGCACTTCATTTTTATGGTCTCTTTCTTCCTTGGAGATTTTTCGTGGTCTTAGGACATATATATTACTTGGTATTCTTGTTGCAGTTGCAACCAATCTTCCTGAGTTATTTTCTCTGATTTTACATTTTCGGGAGTCAAACGTAAGAGTGTATCCTTGATCACACATTTTACTAACACTGAGTTGATTATGCTTCAAGTCTTCAACCAATAGGACATTCTTTGTTTTTACATTTTTGCTTCCAAGATTTACTGCACCTTCTCCAAGTATTTTGGCAGATGAGTCATCTCCAAATGCAACATTGCCACCCTTTCTCTTTCAGCTGATGAATTTGTCTTGATCCCCAGTCATGTGTGAAGAACATCCACTGTCTATGTACCATTCATATTCTTCTTTAAATTATTCAGTGGTTAATGCTAGTCGACAATCTTCATTGTTTGGAATCTCTTTCCTTCTTCATACTGTAGTTGACATAGAGACATATTCATTCATATATCTACAATCTCATGCTTTGTGACCAAGATAATTACATTTGTAGCATGCAATATTTTTGTCCATCAATGGGGAAAATGAATTATAATTTATGTTGACAAATCCACGATTATTTCCATATTTTCTATTTACACCATTCATGTTTCTTGCGTATGTGTTCCTTTCATTGATTCTACAATTAATTGCCTTATGTCCAAAATTTTTGCAAGTATAACAATGACCAAGAAAGAAATTTTCATACCTTGGAGTAAGTGGGATGCTTTGTGATGTAGTCCATCTAGGTTCATGATCTATTCTTCTATAGTTTCCTTCATACTGGTTGAAGCTTCTTTGATTCCTGAAGGTAGGAGGTCTTCTTGGATATTCATCTCTTTTGTAATCATTCATTCTTTCTAGCATCCTGGTCCACTTCTCATCAATTGTCTGTGTAGCTCTTTCTATCCTCAATACCATATCAAATTCACCATCTGAATCGTTCCAGAAAAAAAAAGTTATAGCAAAAATGGTAAGATGACCTTAGAACACATCACCAAAAGACTTCATCCTCCCTTGAAATCTGACCTTCTTTACTTCTGATTTCCTCTGAAATTCGGCTTGTGTATCAAATGAATGTATAATGATGTTTATGTATACCATTTATGTCACTTTCTTTTAACATTAGGGTCGACTTGACACTTTCTTATTTTGTAATTATTTTCTTTAATTATCTTTTGGGCCTGCATGTACTTCCTTCTTCAATTCACTTTGTCATCTTCAAAAATTCATTTCTCCTCAACCATGAGGATCCACGTGATGTGCCACATACCACCAGAAATAACATGATGTATATTATCCATCCATGGGTGTTGTATCTGCATGTGCATTTTTCATCATGTCCAAATATCTTCATCAATCTTGCGGTCCAAAACCCATGACTAGGGTTGACATCAATGAAAACAACCAATCTTCCAACAGTTGTTATTGCATCTCATGCCCCTGCTTGTAGTATTGAGCCTATCGTTGGTTCTCGTTTTGCATTATAAATCGTTTACCTCATCATTTTTTCATCCTCAACCAAGAAGAGCCTTGTTTATATCCTTCACATTTTGACACCCTATACCTAGGAGGGAACATCCCTCGAGTGTCCATCTCCTGCATGCACTTCCCTGCATTGAGCATATGTACGTTCCACTGCTGGAACTAGTTTTTCTTACTTACGAAACTCGTTTCCTCATTTGTATCATAACATTCGTTTGTTATGAAAAAACAAAAAAAGACGGCTGAGAAGGGAGTACTATATTATATTTGGTAGCAGTCGTGTCGCCTTTGAACATAGCACAAAGTTATTTGAGTCCATTCCTCATAATTTTGGGATTAGCATGACCTTAGGAAACTGAACTTGTTACAGAGCCTTCTCTACCCACTGGTTACTCTTCCAGTCCCTACAAAGAACTTCATTGATGCCTCCTGCATCTCAGGGTTTTATCTTTGGGTCTATGCTGCCAGAGTTCACCATATGTCTCATGCTCTTGTTCAAAGGAAGTCTATCAACCTGTGTCGACCACTCTTCAAAGATCTTGAATTTGCATGTCAGCCATACCCTCATTTTGTTTCAGAATCACATGATACTTTAGTCCTATCATGCACCCTAGTCCTACGTTCATCATTGGTAGGTAACCTTGAACCCAACAATCGACATTTCATCATTGGTCATTGACTGGGTGGTTTCCCTTGTGTTCGACAACAAGACATCTATTCACACATTAGGATTCAAGTAGTGTCTTGGATTCCATTATCCTTATTGGTGGTTTCCTCACCTTTGTCAGTAGTTTTCATCATTAGCTCTTATTCAGAGGGTATTTTTCGTGTACCGCTTTCACTTGGCACACGCGAAAGACACACATGGTCATTGATTCGTGAACTTGTTCTTCATCCAATTCCCACCAAATCATGAAGCTCCTGATTTGTACCTCGTGTTGACTAATGAGAGATTCCTTAATGCTCTCCTTTCAACTGGTCTCTTTCCATCGACATCAACCCATTATCTGGAAACAAGATCTAGAGTCTATGAGTACCTTGAGGTTTGCAGTCATTAGTGGAAGGATCTCTCGCCATCGACAGTTGGGAATACATCAATGTTTCCTAATCGATGGATTCTTCAGGTGTTCGATACTGACTCCTCTATTCACACTTGTAAGAATGTACTTAGTGCCTTGATACCTACTTTCATTATTGGTAGGTTGTCTTGTGTTTGTTAACAACATACATCAATGACCGGTAATCAAATGATGTCTCATTATGTTCGACCTCAACTCCTTTATTCACATGATGTAGACTTGCACCTTTGGCAGATTGTGTAGAAGACTTGAAGACACCATTATGTGGCCGGCACTTTCCTAAGTTGTTGCTTCATTTTCATTGGACCAGTACCTATATGACTTCAGTGATCATGGGAGATCAGATTGTACTCCATGGTATATAGATATCTTCAAATTGATTTTGAGACTAGTTTTATTGGGTCTTGTTCGTGACTATGACAACTATTGGCATGTAACCGCATTTGTATTTTCCTATTTTATGGCCACGAACACTTGTTTGGTATATTTTTCACATGGATTTGCAATATATTCTTGGCAGCCATGTATGCAAAGTCAATACAGAATGTAATGAGCAATCGAGTTCGTCCAGCTGGTTCTCTACCACTCCACTTCTGGGTTATTTATAATGTATTTTGGCCATTGCAGATACTCCTTTGACCTCACACATTAGGGGGCATCTGTTAGAACAAGATTTGCCTCACCCTATGCAATCTTGAAGAGAGGGCCTTACTCCATTTCCCTATGCAGACTTACTTTCCCTGATTAATGAATCCAGAGACAAAAATAAATATTTTTCCACTTGTACGCACCTTGCAAGTTATACATCATGCATATACGCTGACTGCTCCACTACAACCCGCATACATCGGGATTTGTGCCAGAAAATAAAAAATAAATGTCGGGTTTCCATGTCATAATAGAAGATCTCTGATCCTTGGCCTTCCATATACTGGAAACGTTCTGACTCGTCCCTTCAGTTGCATTTTGAAGGCTATAAAGAAGCCAATTCTGAGCTATGCAAAATGAGAGAGAATTCAACTTTGAGAGCAAATTTACTCTAGAGAAATTATTACTTCATTATTGATTCTGCAACCCTTTGTCCTTTAAGTCTGAACACAATGTTCAGCTCCCAAGCTCTTCCCTTATTGATGGAGAACCTCTTTGTCTCCCTTATATGAGCTTTCCTTTTGTGAAGGATTAAAGTGGTGGAGGACCAGTTGGAAGGAACCCGGTTTTTCGGTTCTGAATCGTGCTGATATAGAACTCTGTAATGTTTTCACTTATGCTAATCATTTATTAATAAAAATACTCCTTTCCCATCTAATTGATATCTTGAAAATATATGTATTATGATCCATGGGCATGTTTGTTTTGAATATTAATGGATTATGCTATCTAATGTGCTAACCTGTTATATTATCACTATATGCTTGATTTGCTTGTTTGTTGAGAACTTTTTGCAGGTATAAAGTTTTGGGTCGAAGTGCTCAACGATGGACATCATCAAACGTTTGGACGAGGTAGGCCTCTTTCTTACCTCTTTTGCACATTAGTTTATATAACATATGTTGATATTGAGTTGATTTCTACAGTCACTCATGTCTGTTGTGGTTCACCCTAGACATAGAGAGATTTTCCTTGTAACAGACTTTTATAGCATAAAAATATAGAAATGAATACTGTACTAAAAATGCCTATAGGAAATACTAGGCAATGAGTGAAACATGACTTTGGTGGGGGATTTTATTGAAGTTGATGTTTTAGATGTTAGTGCTATATTCATTGTTTTGTTCTTGTAGAATTCATTGAATTACTAAGGGTAATTGCATGGAAGTCATTGCTTTTGTAAACCATAAGTTTCAACATTATATTACATTACATTGTGCACTACATTGTGTAGAGATTTTTTTAGTTTGTTACAAAATACACCTCTTGTCACTTGAGATATTAATTGGTTGGAAAATACACCTCTTCTCACTTGAGATCTTAATTTGTTGGAAAATACACCTCTTGTCACTTAAAAATTATTTCACTAGTTTGTATTTCAATTTTAATTTTTAAATTTAATTTAGATCTCAATTTGTTTAGTTTCTAAGTGGATGAATAATGTTTATTTAATTCCTATTTACCCTACCATTTACCCTACCTTTTTTTTAATCACAAAACAAAAGTGGCTGAATAATGATGTTTTTTTAAATCACAAAACAGAAGTGAGTGGCCAAGATTCATTTAAATGAAAATATAATCACCGCCACTCATTAATGGAAACAACACATTGAGGATCTTAATATGTTTACAGATGTCAGCTGATTTCTGAGGTTATGCTTCGTGGTTCTATCACAAGATTAACAATTACATGCTTAGCACGTCTCAACAATAATGTTAATGGTTTCAAAATATCTTCTTCCAGTTGTTTCAACATTAAAACTTGGATGTTCTAAGATGTCCTTGAAATTCTCATCACTCAGAGAACATTGCTGGTGAAACACTATGAATTTATGGTCGGGAGGTTGGGGCTCAACCTAGAAAATGACTAGTTTCAGATCTTCCAGATCAACTATAATACAATGGGAGCCTTTTTTGCAATTGTCGACAGTCAGTTGGCCATGGAAAATCTCAATTATGAAATAAAGTATCCCAACCTTAAAAAAGATGATGTAGTGAGCATGTATAGGAACACTAAGCTGCTAGGGACAAAGACATATGGATTGTAAAAGGTGAGTATTTTCCAGTTGATCACTTTTGTTGAACCGGGTTTGCACAAGATCATAAATAAGGAAGACTGTTGGTCAAGCAATTTTTAAGACACTATATTATTTCATTCCCATAGGCATATCAAAGCATTCTTCTTCCTTTGTGACTACAACAAAGAACCTTTAGATGTGATCCTTCAAATGTTTTGTAGCAAATCATGTTTATTAGAACACTCTCATTGAATTCATGCACTAGATTGTTATGTTTGTTACAAAGCAAAAAACTCTATTACGAAGACCGTTAAGTGCATTTAGAAAATTGGATTGAGTTTTTAAATTTCTTTATGTTTTATTTTTTATTTTTTCTCAAGAAACACAATCCATAAAAAGTGAACCAGAGAAAGTGGATTACTTCACTAACAACAAAAGTGAAGATGAGCACCTGAATGAGGAACTGTACTATGTGTAAAGTGAAAAGAGTGAAGGAGGCAGTGGATACCTTAAATAAAATGTGTCAATGAGGCATTTGCGTAAATCCCGATATGTGTAACAAAATCCTGCATCTGTGTATAAACTCAAACGCTTTGATTGAGAGGAAGCAAGTGTATGCAGAGATGGTTGAAGCTGGGAATAAGCCATATATCTCTTTGGGAAATCATCTCATAGATATATTTGCCAAAAAAATTGAGTTTTACAGATGCACACCAAGTGTTTTATATAAAAATTGTATAAAAACTGGGAGCATATATTTATCTTTCGAATCAAACCTCACTGTCATTTTTTTAAGGCTTCACAGACCCTACTGGAAAAAAAAGCACTGAAACTTGATTGAACACTCAGAAAGTATTTGATATAATGTCTGCCAATACGTTGGCGCTTCCGTTTGCAGGAGGAGGAGCTACTGTGTTGCTGTGGAAAAGTGCCTGAAATAGACCCTCTGCTCTTGGCATGCGAAACACCTTGGTAACAGATCAAAACGTCACATAAACGAACTTTATCTATTATATATTGGAAGGCGTAGTCCATAAGCCCTATGTTTCAACCCACATTCTCTTTACTGCAATTGACCAACTGTTGCTATGATAAAGAAACCAACTTCCATGTTTTGATATAGTTTATACCCTCTACAAAAGCTATAGTTGAAAATGCCTGGAACAACTTCCTGCAAGACCAAAATACACCCAATATATCAATGAAAATACAATATATATGTGAGAAACTTGACATCCAAGGTCATTATGTTGGATGTTGTCTCATATCCAGCAACCAACAAAGACAAGAGTAGATCAATTATCTGATCATCCGAGAGACCATCAGATGTAGTAGTGCTCTTTTCATTTAGAAGTGTTGCTAACATGTCATAGTGATCGCTGCTCTCGGAATCTCGTCTTCGTTTTAGTACCAGTCTCAACTCTTCTGCAACTTTGGCCCTGGCCTGAATGCACACAAGCCAGAATTATACTTTAAGAGCTTATTGATCCCATTCTAACATAAGCATCTTATATATTGAAGAAAGGAGATTTTATAGTTGTACAATATATGTGTAAAAATTATTTTAGTAAAAGCAATTTCAAGATACCAAAAAATAAGCATACAACTTCATTACTCCTGGTATTACAAATATTCATACTTGTTTAATTTGGTTACAAATATTCATACTTTTGAGTAATATAAATAAGTGAAAACCGACTACCTTCAGGGCCTTACCATAAGTTGTGAATGGCAGTGGCACTGGTAATGAAAATAATCTATCAATAAGCTGCAAGTACTCTTTCCTCAGATTCTCAGACCATTGCCCAGGATCAAAGCTCAAAAGTTGCTTCACTGTTAATTCAAAGGTTATATGCACAACCCACCAACATTTTAGCCAAAAGGAAGTTTCCATAATACCCTCCAGACAAATCTTAATCTATTTTCATTTTGTGCACTGAAAAGAACCTAGTAGCATTTATTCAAGTATAGAATAGAATACCATTATTCGTAGTTGCCATGCCATTTACCTTAAGGTTTGTGTCTACCTATTCTATGTATTCTATCAATCGATATTGATGTTGTTTTTGAAGTTCTAAAACATCATTCATTAATCATATAGACTATGTACCTTTTTCGCTTCATCTTGAAGAAGAATGTGATCTTTCCAGCCATCGAGAGTTAGACAGACAAGCTTCTCAATATCAAACATGAGATGGTCTTTGAGAACAGACGAGTTTGCAAAGCTCAGTGTGAGAGAATGCAACTTTTTATGCAGGTTTCCTTGAATCGGGAGAAAAGAATGCTTCCCGAGTAGATTGGTTATAGATCTTGGATAGCTGGTTGCAAACAACTTCCCTTCATTTTTTAGTATGAACTTGTTCACTTCTAGATCTGTGCAGAAGATTGTGGGTTTTCCAAACAAGTGGGTCTTTAACACTTTCCCATATCTGCAAAAGACCAAGAAATTCTCACTCTCACAACCATATCTTACTATTTTAGTTTAGCACACTCAAATTCCTAATAAAATTCATGTCAAACAATTAGTTGCAACAATCCTACAACAGTTTTATGCAATGTTATTGTTCTGACTACACCTCTATAAATACATAACTATCACAGATCCATATTTAACCCCGATTTGCCATCCGCCCATATCAAATTCCTAAAATGTCTTCTAAAATATTGAAGAAATCGATACCTCTATTGACTGCTATATAAATAAAAACTTAATAGGTAAGACATGAAGGAAACATACCGGGACCTTCTGGTGTCCACAAATGGTTTTGGATTTGATATTTTGTATGTTGCAATTAGTTGAAGAGTCTCTCCTAACAGAGGCCATCCCATGCTTCCAGGAGGCAATCCTTTTCTAGTTCTCTTGTCCTTGCTAAAAACCCATTGGAGAAACAACACAAGGAAAGCCAATCCTGCACTAATTTCCCATAAATTTGCTCCCTCTAACTTCAGTTGATCTGCCATCGCATGTAATGATCAGGGAAACATAATACTAGAGGCTCAATAGAGGACCTGCAATTACATAAGCTCGTCATGTCCAGTGTTATGTAAAGCAACATAGTACAAATTTTGATTTTGATTTATAACTCTACAACATATTCTTTCAAGAAGACTGGTTCTAGTACCCCCGAATCCCCATTAGAAGAATTTGGACCAGTTTTCAGGCTCTTATGCTAAAAGTCTAGTACCCAAACTTCCATTAGAATATTCTGGGTTAGTTTTCACAGGCTGTTATGTTAAATGTCTAGTACCCAAGTCCCCATTATAGGATTTTCGACTATTTTTCACAGAATGTTATGCTAGAATGCCCATTCGAAGAATTTGGGAAATATATCATAAGTAATAGAAAAATCAACATTTTTGGCCATCTCAATCATTTTCACTAAGTTATGGCCAATCTTCTTCAAACTTCTATCACCAAACTCTGCTTCAAAGTTGAACAACAAATCAATGATCCTTAAATCAAGGTCGTCATTATACAACATCGTGGAATAAAATAACTAATAACCAGATCATCCTGTTGCTACAGAAAAAAATATTCAAGGTCGTCGTTATACAACATCGTGGAAAAAAATAACCAATAACAGGATTATTCTGTTGCTACATAAAAGAACGGGAAAAAGAAAAGACTAAACAATCTGGGTACCTATCTATGTTGCATTAACCACCATGAATCTCTGTGTTGTTTGGAAGGTTGCAGGAGTCATAGCTTCGTCGCCTTCTTACGTCTTTTGGTTTGCATTCTTAACGGTGTTGTTGCACTGAGACATAATCAATCAAGACGTCTGAAATGAGCCATACAGAGTGCCAAATTGTAGTGTATAAACAAATCTGTTTGTAATTACTACAGAGAGACAAAAAAAAGGAATTTGAAAGAGACAGCAACAATATTGACATCCGTTTGACCTACCACTTACTATAGCAACAATTCTCTTGGTGTGTGCCTGTCAATTATCACTAGTGGATTTAATCTGATTTCCCTGGGTGTAGAATGGTCCAGAAAATTTACTTGTTATCTTTTCATAAAATAAGGAGTGGTTTATTTTCTTACAGAGTAACGAGCGTTCGCAAGTTTCCTAGCGCTTGTGGAATGCGCCAGTTAAAACTACAACCTGTCAAAATCCTAAGACATGCTAGAAGTTAGATGATAGTCAACAATATGAAATTAACAGATTGTCAACAATTTGAAGAAATGCCAACGTTTCAAACACACGCTAATGACACGGTTCAAAATTCTTACAATATTTGAAGTTGTTGTAACTTTCCCAAACTACTCAGAATCGATCATGTCAAGCCTGGATTGTGCAATACATCCCTGTAATGAAGGTTCTATCCAGTCTAATGCAGTCAAGATTGTCAGTTAGGCTCTGCAGAGGATGGAAAAGGAATTAAATGACCTTGATAATAATCAGGGCTTTGAATACAACATTGAATAGACAACAAGGGCAACAAGGGCGGTGAACCTCTGATAGTGATGGGAAAACAAGTATAATAAAAATGTGAACACTTGACAACTGTAGTGCATCAGTTATATGCACTTTCAACCACAATTAATGCACGCCGCCATCCCTACAATAAGGGATTGAAGTTGAAATCCAATAGAAACTTAGAAAAATAAGATTTTTAAATTCATTTTAATATCAATAAAATTATTATTAAGATCTTTGTATGTTCAACTTTGGAAATGCCATGAAAATTAAAGTCAAAGGGAAAATTAATACTGAGCCAATGCCCGACTCATAACTATAGTACCTATGCCTTTGGCAGGGACTAATAAGGCATGGGTGCATTGGGAATAGTCTCCTACATGAGTTATGAAGGCCAATTTTATCATATCATAGGATGGTGTGAATAGTCTCCTAGTTGTTGTTTTATTTTGTTTGTCTCTTAATTATTTTGTTTTCATATAGTGTGAATATTCTCCTAGTTGTTTTATTTTGTTTGTCTGTTAATTATTCTGTTTGATTAGTATCACATAATTGTTTTTTTATTAGTATCACATAATTGTTTTGAAATGTTATTACAATGAAGTACACATATTTGTAAATATCATAAATAGAATGGAATGAGTGGAATGAGTGCATGCAAGCGTTTTCACATTTTTTGTTTTGTTTTGTTGAATTTTTTTTTTAAATATAATATTATATTATAGAAGAGTTTCTAAAATAACAAGTATATTTAAAGTTGTTTTTGCTTTGTCTTTGTCTTAGTTTGTGTTTTTCTTTCTGTTATTTGTGCACATCATTTGCATTCGATTGAGAGCTCTACGGGACACAACATCATGGATGAAGGCCTCATGCATCTGAGTGGGTGTACATCTGTCATACCCTTTGATCATAACATAGAACACGGGTGTATAGAGTGCTCAAGTAAGAGTGCACTTATAAGGAGACCCTGATAGACCGTTTATAACAAATAATTAACAAATAAAGAGAAAACATTTTTATTATTATCAACCGTGTGCCTTGTCTTCATTTAAATAACTTGTGTTCTAGTTTTTTACCTTCCTTTTCTAAATTAATATTATGTATTAAATTTGTTAAGTTTGAGTTACTTGAATTTTATGCATGCCTAAGTTTCAATCTCAGTTACTAACGTAAATATATTGCATCTATTTAACCATTAAATCACAACTTCATTGAATAAAGTTTGTATATAATAGAAATAATTTAGGTTTAAAGATTTTTTGCGAGAATGAATATATGGATATTAATGGATTAAAAAGAAAATTCCTAATAATACTATCATATTATAAATAAAATCTTATATTTTTATAACCAAAGAAGTAACAAAAATACATTCCTCATAATGTTTTCGCATGTTGGTTTTTCCCTATTGACTGATCAAAAACAACTTTCAAAATATCTAGTGTACTTGTTGTGCCCAATGCACTCTTAACCCGTTAAAAAGGAGATATTAGTTATAAATAGCCTGCATACGTGTTATCACTTTGTCCCATTTATAATTTTATGAATAAGCCCAAAAGGAATTTACCCAAGTGACAATAAGTTCACCAATATAAAACTTAAAATGAAATAGGAAGTAAACAACTTTGTGCACACTAATTCCAGTTTTAAGGGATCTTATGAGTATCTTATTAAATTCTCCTACTCTGTAAATTGTTTACTTATTTATCATTTTAAATTATTATCTAAAGTTTAGTGTGTTCTACATGACACTTATCTTATAAGTATCTTATTAAATTCTCTTACTCCCTAAATCTTTTATATATTTATTATTTTAAATTATTATCTAAATTTTTTAAACTAATCTTGTTTTTTGTTTGTTTGTTAATTTGTCCGGACCTGCTGGCTGCGGGATTAACCTGTGGCTTGAGAAACCGTGACTCAGGGGCATCTAAGCCATCAAAATCACCAGGGGATCGCACCTGCCTAAGCCACACCAACCCTTAATATGGTTGGATTTTTTGTCCCCGCAGGTTTCAAACCTATGACTTTAACAACACGGAGTGACTTAACAACACACTCCGTCACCGACTGTCCTACACCTCGGGGACAAACTAATCTTGTTTTTAACTATGTTTTAGTAAATCGTTTATATATTTTTCTTTTTAAATTATTATCTAAAATTTCTAAACTAATCTTGTTGTAAACTATGTTTTCATAACTCCATTCTTACTTTGTAAAAGTTTTTAAGTATTTATCCTTTTAAATTATTATCTAAATTTTTTAAACTATTATAAACTATGTATTCATAAATCCAATTTAATCAATTGTTTACTTTTAAAATCTCAATTAAATCTTTTAAAATTTATTTTATTTTATGATATTATGTATAATTAAAAATAAAATTAATCATTTAATTTTTTTTAAATTAAAAATCATGTTCGGAAGAGAAAACTCAACCATTTATTTATTTTTAAGAGATATATGATTTATCTTTAAGATATATATAATTGTAAGGTAATATAGTCATTGTAATTTATTTGTACCACTATAATAACTAATAACATTATAACTAATGACTTTAATCAAGAGTGTCTAACTCCTATGGCCCGACCCATGTAATTCCTAATCTCTAATCCATATAACCCATATCAACCTGTAATGTTTATAACCTCTAATATAACCCATAACTAATATAACCCTTTCAACCCCTAACACTTCCAAACTCTAATATAACCCCTACTACATATAAATTCTAAATTTTATTACTCCTTAACCCCAACCCTTAAAGCTTATAACTCAACATGTTAACTCTAACTCGTAATCCCTATAGCTCCTTGACCCTACAACCCTTGATACATATGACACCTAACACCTATAATATCTAACCATTATTTCCCCTAACCCATTTATCCCTACAATCAATCGTTCACTCACTCAATCGTTCACTCACTCTTGTAACCATTATCACCCATAGCCCATGTATCCCTAATATAAATCATATAAACCCTAATCTCTAATTATGATAACACATATCACCCATAATCCCTAATATAACCACTAAATCATAAAACCTCTAAAACTTATAAGTTCTAACCACTAAAATATTTATAACTTAACCACAATAACAATGTATTCCTAACTTCAAACTTATATCCTGCAATTCCTAAAATGTTGGATTATTGAGAGGGGGGTGAATCAATAATAGAGAAATTTAATCCTTTTTAACCATATAATCCAAGTGTTATATCAATGAAGAATTATCATCCAATAACTGCAGAGTAAATAAGCAATGAACAAATGAACAAACACATACATACACAGTACAACAGTGTTTTACGTGGAAACCCAAATCGAGAGAAAACCACGAAATGATTTTTTTTATATGTCTTGAAGAATTACATTCATTGGAAGCATCAACTTCCTTTGTTTTCCAGTTGCAAATTTAAGGAGGCTCTAACCCCCTAGTTTCTCAGGCTACAACCTGAGGGAAGCTCCAACTCCCCAATTCTCTGGCTACAACCATAAGGAGGCTACAACCCCCTATGTTCTCCAGCTACAACCGGAAGGTGGGTACAACCACCTGTCCTTGCCCCGTCCAACCACCCTAAAGTAGAAGTAGAATGATGAAACCACTGTTACATTATTATTGTGAGATATATTGTTGTAAACCTGTACCAATAAATCTGAACTATGCATCAACCATGCATCAACCTGCACCTCAACCTGTAATCAACCTGTACCATAAACAAGTGCATCAACCATACACCAACTTGTACCAAATAAATTGTAATCAAATTGTACCATAAAAAAGTGCATCCAACCATGTACCAAGTATGTACTAATCATGTGTCAACTACTCATCAATATGTATCAACATCATCAACTATACACCTCATGTATGTGACAACTCATCAACTACTTGTCTCAACCATGTACTCAACATGTACCTCAACCAAAATACCTCATCAATTTCATCATCCAAATCTGATTTGTAGCTCTATAATAGACCTGGTGTATATGATCACATTCCTACAAACCTTCCTTAACTTCAACAACAAGAGACTAGCATTCTCATCAAACTTTTCTTTAGTCTCACATGCCTAGTTTTGGATTAGTCAACAACCCTAACTTGAAGTAATCATAACTTTGTACCTGTAATGTATAAAGATATTAAACTGATACACAATGTTATTCAATGTGTTTTATACAATGCCTCTAAGTTTCACTACTTGGAACCTCTCAGAAAAGGAGTTATAGAAAAAATGACATACCTTGTTGAATTATGGCTTATTCTAGAGAGTGATCTTGTAGAGCGTATCTCGCATGGAATATTTGTTAAATTGATTTGAAACTATTAAAAAACATATTATAGAATGTACCCTAACCAACAAATTTTGTTTCACTGAATTTGGATATGTTATGAAGAAGTTATGACGTTTTTACCCGAAACACATGTTTTTGACTAGTTTTAGGACTAGCCACAAACCCTATTTTCCACGGAGTGTAAATACAAAAATAAAATGACCCACAAGATATATTTTTTACCACATATACTTGGATATGTTTTCTCAATGGCATAGAAATTTCATGGTCTGAATCATTATAGAATTTTTTTTTTAGCGAAAATGGTGAGATGACCTGTAAATAACATACTTTATAAAGCACCATCAAATGAATTTATCCTTCCTTGCATTTCGGCCTTCTTTTCTTCACCTTCCCTCAGAATTTTGGCTTAGATATAATTTGTTACCTCAGACACCTATAGATATTCAATATGCTCAAGTGGGATTAAATTGAGAGAGCCTTGCCTCTTATTTATACTCTCCAAGTAGCTTCCTTAAAAACATCTTCTAGGTCACTTGGCCCCACTTTCCTTATTTTAGGGTTAACCCACTTCTAATTTCCCCATTAAATTTATTATTGAAATAATTTATTTTATATTCACTTTGAATTATAATACACTCATTACTTCACTTTATTATTTACCCTTTAAAATCTCTTAAACCACCTTGACTACTTTGACCTTTTGAGGCTTCTAGATGACATATGAGGGTCCTCCAACTTCGTAAGGCCATAAATCTCAAACCGTGAGGAGTTATGTGACGTTTCACATATTACAAGAAATGGCATTGCATGTACTATCCATATAGAATAATATTATCTAAAAATATATCATAACTCATACCATTACCCATCAAACAAACTTGGGTCCATTACCCAAACCTGGGGTCTCCAACTTCTCATGGCCATAACTCTATAACCGTGAGGGGTTATGTGACGTTCCACATACCACCGGAAATGGAATGACAAGAAATATACATCTAGGATAGTTTCCTTGACAAATTCACTTTCCTTCATCTCATTATTCCATAATTAAGCATGGATTCTCTTACTCCACAAAGCGTCTTCCCGTGAGGGCTTTCACCATAAGGGGACCACTTTGGAGTTCATCCATCTTTACTTCTTATCAACCACGACAAGACAATAATGAGTCATCTTTATATCAAACAATATTGGGTCCATTGCCCAAACCTTTGTGTTTCAGGGCTTTCTTCAAGGGTTGACGTCAATGACAACCAACCTTAATCAACATAAAACATATAACCACTTTATTGTTGATGTTTGGAGAACATCGGGAACACATTCTCTTAGATTAATAATTAATAATATAATTATTAATTATTAAATAATATATATAATAAATAAATGATAATAATAAATAATTATTGATTATCCAAGGTACACATCCTTTCATGGATGGTCACCATATGTTCTCTATATATGGAGCATTCATCATTGTAATAATATTATCTCACATAGAAAAATCAACATGGTATCAAAGCGGGATTGGGCTTGACTCCCTCATTGGAGGGCCCAAAGAAGATTCTATATTTCCTAGTGGGTAATGTACAACCCTCAACGTCAGATACAATTATCAGAGTGTAGAGATTAATCTGAGATTACACATCTATTAAACATTTTTAAGCTCTCGGTACATAGAACTTCTGCTAAAAGGATTAAAGATATACATATATCTTTCCCATGACCATTGTAAGACCACGAGTGCCATTTTTAGCACATGTATGATATTGAAAGATATTGGTAGACAACAATATTACACTACAAGAAGATACAAATGGATATGAAGCTACATTGGTGAAACATGTGGTTGAAGAGGTGGCTAAACATTGTACGACAGGTTGTCATAGCTAGCCTTAAACTTAATGCTACTACTCCATTGTGGTGCATTAAATGACTATCTTACTGTGGTTTAATCACAAGCCACATTTTTTTATTTCTGAGTGCCTATGGTGAGCATATAATTGAAGGCGAACTCCCTTTGTAGTTCCCATGGTTTGATCGAACGCAAATTATATTTGAAATGTCTAAATGTCTATTGTCCTGGGAGAGATGGATCTGAGATTTGGATAGAGTTGTCACTATTTGGTTGAAGCCCATGTTCAAGAGATGTAATTCATGAGTTTGACTCCCCGGGGAGTGCGTAGGGTTTCCAATGGTTGTTTACTGCATAGACATGCTCATCGCGAGCTCACAACACGGGGAGGACAAGAAAAGCATACAGTCCATGGTAACGACAAGGAAGGGTTGACTTCACTCCATTCCGCTATGAGTTGTGGGCATGATAATTTTGTGGAAGCATTACTACAAACATGTGCAGATGTTTATGTGCTAAACTATGGTGAGCACACAATTTTGCATTATGATGTGAGCAAAGGGAAACTTAAGATTTCCCAAGTTTTAATCTCCAATTGTGTCAATGTCAAGCTAAAGGACGAGTTTGGTTACACTCCATTGTATCATGAAGCAAGGGTAGGGCACCAATAAATATGCGAGTTGTTGAAAAGAGATGTTTGAGGCAGTAGCATGAGACATTCTTCCGAGAGTGTCCTGTGTGGACTAGTAGGGGGAATGTGGATTTCACACTAACGTGCCTCAGACGGTCAGATGAAGGAACCAAGACATTGGTTTCACGAGGAAACCTCGATATGTCTTGGGGGACATTGGCTCCATGAGGAAACCTCGATGTGTCCTAGAGAAGACATTGGTTCCACAAGGGGACCTCGATATGTCTTAGACATGTGTTCCACAAGCGAACTACGAGATGTCTATTATGGACACAATTCATGAGTGAAGCCTGAGGTTGGACAGTTCAAGATATTTGGGTGTCCAGTATACATTCATGTACCCAAGGAGAAAATGACCAAGCTAGACCCTTCAAGAAGAAATGGTACATTTGTGGGGTACAGTGAGTCTTCGAAGGAATATCAGATCTACATCCCTGGTCAGAGACAGATTGAGGTGAGCAAAGATGCTACCTTTGAGGAGGAGGTATCCTTCAGGATATCTAGAGGATATCACATGGAGATTGATAGTGAGAGACAGGGAGAGGTGGTGCTTTCTCCCCCTCACCCTCCAACAATTCAGAGGGAGATGGTTGAGCTTATTGATCCAATTTCTCTCGTTGATCATATAGCTCTAGTTAATGTTCCCAAAGATATTGCAGTAGGTCGGAAGAGACCTGCATGGGCTCGTTAGAATATGCATGAGGTAGAAGGAAATGAAACTTGATACAGGTGGATGTCGGTGGCCGCCTACCTTTTCCAACTGGCTCAAAACAGTTTTATGGCAATTTTGGTAATTTACTATTTTTAGCAGTTTTCACTTCAGGAGCTGTTTTGAGGCCCTAAATGATGTTTTTTTGGGAAAATGGGTTTACAATATCTATGTTCTTTTTATATTTCCCCTAAAATTAATATCCTTAGCGATACCTTTCCAATGGGCTATCATATGCCTAAAACAGAGATCGTATGCAAAAGTTACGACCTCAGGAAGTTGATGTACTAACTTACCCAAACGGGGTCCACATGACTTTTGGCGCGTCATCTCCTAGGGTTAGGTTTTTGGATGTCTAAGGTTTTTGACATTCTTGTTTATTGTAAAAAGTCCTTCATAGCCTCATTGTAATCATCTTCTTTCGAATGAGCACAACCGTCACATCTCTTCTCAGAGATAAGCTTCCACCATTCCAACAAGCTTGTTTCCGCTGCATTTTATAGTTTCAACTTATTTCCTTATTAAATAGAAAACCAATTTTATTGTATCTCTGTTATTTTGTGTTAAGAACCTATTAATAATATGTAGTCATTTTGTTTTGCTCATAAAATTTGGATCAGTGGTATCAGAGCGGTCTACTCCTTGTTATCTTAATGCATGTCCCCAACGAGGTTAGAGTACAAAGAGTTGGGTCTCGAGCTTGTTTCTCTTAAGGACAAAATCTCTCGCATGCCCAAGCGACCTCTCATGGCAGGAGAAAATAAATATGATAGGACAAGAGATCCTTTCAAACTGTTGATTGAGGAATCCCTCATGCAACAAAGGAACGAGATGATGGATAGTTTCGTACAAATCCTTTGGCGACTACCAACAAGCGACGCATCTTATTCAAGCGGAGGCATTGCCCCCTTCAAGGTACAAATGAACTTCAATATTCCTATATTTGAAGTTCAGATAGACGCAGATGTTGTAGACAAGTGGTTGAATCTACTAGAAGGGTATTTTATGTCCATAACTTTTCGAATAGAGAAAATATTACTTTTGCGCTTCTCAAAGTCGTTCCCCATGTCAAAGATTGGTGGGAAAACTTTTGTGAGCAAAAGGAAATAGAGGAAACCTCATTATTTACAGTCACGATCACTTGGGAATCCTTTAGAGATGTTATTAAGGAACAATACTACCCTGTTGGAAGTTATGACAACTTGTATACTAAATGGACCACATTGCGGCAAGAAAGAGACCAAGCAGTGCTAGATTTCACGAATATCTTCCATACCTTGCGCACCAATTTGGGTATCAAATGTTTGGAGCAACATCTGGTTCTCAAGTATTGTAGTGCTCTGCATAGATACATCTATATTGAAATAGAATTTATGGACATCTCATCCTTGGGTGCGACCTACCGATATGTCATCAAAATCAAGCAGAAGCTCAAATAAAAGACACGAAAATTTGGGCCTGGGAACCCCTCACAAAAAAACACAGGAAAGGGTGGCCCCAACCCATAGAACAAAGGACAATATCAGGACAACCAGTCCAAGCCACAAGCAAAGAAGGACACCGAAAAGTCAAAGACAAATACCGGGAAGTGGTGCGACTTCCATAAGAGCCCTTGGCATAACACTGCTGACTGTCGCTCAAAGAAATTGCTGGTGGCCGAAGTTAAAGCCTCTGAATCAGATGTGGGTTCTGACTTTGAGCCAAAACCAAAAAGGGGAAGATGGATCATTGACTCGAAACCTAGTGCCACCATTGCTACCACCAAGATCCAACCTGGTAAACCAGATGAGCCGGAAGAAGGAGAGCGCCTCTTCCATTTACATATGTGGGTAAAAGGCACGCCATTGCACTTCATCGTTGATAGCGGTAGCTAGAAGAACCTCATCTAACCATTCACCCACAACCCTACACCATTGGATGGCTCCGCCAAGGAAGCGATATCCGCGTTAGCCAATAGTGTCGATTGTCCTATGACATCAAGCCCTTCAAAGACGAGGTATTGTGTGATGTTACTCCTCTCGAAGTTTGTGATGTTCCTTTGGGCCAACCTTATTTATGGAAACGTCATGTTGTATATGATTCTAGGCCTCGTAGTGTTGTTATTAATTTAAACAAGAAATTGTACAGGATACCCGAGGCAGTCCCACCTAGTGTTATTTCCTTGATCTCTTCTAAGCAATGCAGGAAGGTCATCTCTCAGATGGGGAATTTTGTCTTCTTTGTGATTCTCTCTCAGAATAAGTGAAAGATCAAAACCACATCCAGGGTCTCTGCGACCGACCTCTCCACACAACAGAAGCAAGTAGATAAGGTTGTGGGAGGATACTCAGATATGTTCTCCTCACCTACCGGTGTACCTCTACACTGCCAGGTCAAGCACCCCATCAATCTGACCGTCGACGCACCACTGCCCAATGGGCCAGTCTATCGTCGCTCTCTATTAGAGAATGAGGAGATCAAGTGACAGATCCAAGAACTACTCCACAAGGGGAACATCCATCCTAGCTCATCACCTTGTGGGAGCTCAATCGTGCTGGTACAGAAGAAAGATGGAACATGATGACTCTACATTGATTACCGGGCTCTGAATAAAAACACGGTTAGAAACCGGTACCCGATTCCTCGAATCGATGACCTCCTTGATCAACTAACGGGGGCCAAATACTTTAGTAAGATTGATTGAAGTCTGGCTACCACCAGGTCCCGATAGAACAAACAAATGTATGGAAGACCGCCTTCAAGTCAAAGGAAGGCCTTTTTTAATGGTTGGTCATGCCCTTGGTTTGACAAATGCTCCAACCACTTTCATGAGGATGATGGATGATATCCTGTGACCATTCACCAATACTTTTGTAGTGGTGTATCTGGATGACATTCTCATTTACAACAAGACTTGGTCCGAACACTTGCAGCATATTCAACAGGTTCTACACACCCTGTGGTAGCACAATATATACGCCAACTTGGAAAAATGCTCCTTCATCATGGACATGGTCCATTACCTGGGCTACATCGTTGATCAACATGGCATACATGTGGATCCAACCAAAGATCCAAGTCATCTGTGACTGGCCAGCCCCAACCACACTCACTGAGCTTCAGAGCTTCTTGGGCCTTGCCAATTTCTACCGCAGGTTCATGTTGGGATTCTCCCATATTGCATGGGCCCTTTAGCCAAATAACCAGGGGTGGTGGTAAGGCGAAATTTTCATGGGGTCGGTCCCAATAACAAGCGTTCGATGATTTGATTCAGAGCTTATGCTCAACCCTAGTACTTTCACTACCAGACCTGCAACAGTCCTTTGAGATCGAGATAGATGCTTCAGACTATGTTGTGGGTGTTGTTCTCACTCAGTACGACCACCCCATGGCCTATCATAGTGAGACACTATCAGATGATGTCTGTAAGTACCCTACTTATGACAAAGAAATGTACTCCATTGTGCAAGCCTGTCTCTAGTGGAGACATTACATTCTTGGGAAGGAGACAGTCATCCACATTGATCATAAACCACTGCAGTTCATGAAAACACAAGGAAAATTGTAGAATGACCTCCATCAAAAGTGGTCCACATACTTGCAGCAATTCCACCTCAAAATCAAGTATAAAATAGGAAGAACCAATCACGTCGTTGATTGCTTCAGAAGACCTCCAGTCGTGACACTCACCATAGTGCTAAACTCTTGCGACCATGAGACCTCTGGATGGCCCGAACTCTATGAGACAAACTCAGACTTCGCCACCACCTACCAAATGTTAGGGGAAAATGCAGTTGTCGATAATTTCCATTTTCAGGATGGGTTGTTGTGCCGTCTAAGCCATATCTATGTTCCATCAAGTGAGCGAGCGAAGATGATCTGGGAATCCCACTACAGTTGGGTGGAAGGACATTTCGGCATCGAAAAGACAGTGGCAATGCTACAAAAACATTTCTACTAGCCGAAACTTCGACAGGAGGTCAACAAGTATATTAGGTCCTGCACTGCCTATGTTATTGCCAAATCGATCACTAAGAAACATGGCCTGTACACCCCTCTTCCTACTCCTGACAGGCCATGGGAATCCATCTCAATGGACTACATGTCGGGCCTCTCGTCCACCAAGCAGGGAAATGACTATGTTTTTGTGGTTGTTGATCTATTTTCTAAGATGGAAATTTTGGTTGTCTGCAAGAAGAACATCACAGCAGAGGCCATTGACAAGATATTCTTTGAACGAGTCTGGGTACATTTTGGAATCCCACAAACTATTGTCTCAGATTGGGACAGTCGATTTCTCAGCACATTCTAGTCTAGCCTCTCGTCACTGTTGGACACCAAGCTCACCAAATCCACAACCTTCCACCCCTAGACAAATGGCCAAACTGAGGTCGTAAATTAAATGATTGTGCATATCCTTTGCATGTATAATTCAAAGAAACCTCGCACATGGGATGAGAGCCTTCCCTATGTCCAACATAGCAACAATCGAGCCCTGCATAGCTCAACTAACCACAACCCCTTTCAGGTGGGGTTGGGATTCCAACCATTAGGTCCCATAGATGTTGCACTTCCCATTGCAGTCACCTTGGCCAACTCATCTCCTTCTCCAACTGAAGTTGACAAATCCACCCATTTCATTGAGCGGATCCAACACATCCACCAACAGGTTCCGGATATCCTACATAAGTTCAATGACAAGTACAAACAATGCCATGATCAACATTAGGTGCCACATAAGTTTCAGGTGGGTGACAAAGTTTGGTTGCACTTGCAAAGAGAACGCCTTACAGGACCCCATCGAAAGCTTCATACAATTTGTTATGGGTCATACACCATCAACAAGGCCATGGGGGATAGTGATTTTGAGCTCAACATTCCTCCTTTCCTTGGCCTGCACCCCGTGTTCAACGTGGATCTCCTTCACCCTTATTTCCCACCATTATTAGACACCTCAGAAGTAGCAGAACAAATGACACCAACAGAGCTCAACCCCAACTGCATAAAACAAGTATCCAATGATCAAATTGTGGACACACATATCAAGGTCACTCGACAACAAAGGATCCAGCTTTATCGAGTCATCAAAGTAGGGCAACTCCTGCAGCAAGGCAAGTGGCTCACCCGAGGCCAAATTCAACAGAAAATTCCTCATCTGATGGAGGACCTCAACGCAATGGATACCATTTCTTCCTAAGGAGGGAGGATTGATCCAGGTGGATATTGGTGGCCACCCACTTTTTCCAACTGGCTCAAAACAGTTTTCTGGCAATTTTGGTAATTTACTATTTTTAGCAGTTTTCACTTTCGAAGTCGTTTTGAGGCCCTAAATGATGTTTTTTGGGAAAATGGGTTTGCAATAACCAAAATTTATCGATATTTCCCCTAAAATGAATCTCCTTGATGATACCTTTCCAACGGGCTATCATACGCCTAAAACGGAGATTGTATGCAAAAGTTACGACCCCATAAAGTTGATGTACTAACTTACCCAAACGAGGCCCACATGACTTTTGGTGCTTCGTCTCCTAGGGTTAGGTTTTTGGATGTCTAGGGTTTTTGGCATTCCTATTTATTGTAAAAATGCCTTCAGATCCTCATTGTAATCATCTTCTTTCGAATGAGCACAACCGTCACATCTCTTCTCAGAGATAAGCCACTGCCATTCCAACAAGCTTGTTTCCGCTGCATTTTACAGTTTCAACTTATTTCCTTGTTGAATAGAAAACTCGTTTTACTGTATCTCTGTTATTTTGTGTTAAGCACCTTTTAATAATCTGTAGTCATTTTGTTCTGCTCATAAAATTCGGATCACAACTCCTTGTGGTACCTTTCGAGAGAGCAAAATACCTCAGAGATATTTGTGCTATGTCGCAGCTATGAGCCACAATCATTGATTATGAGCCTTCCTGTTATGAGGAGGCAACTAGTCATCCAGTATGGAGAGATTTCATGATGGAGGAGTATCACTCCATCATGAAGAATGATGTGTGGGATATTGTTTCGAGCCCCGAGGGAAAGTTTGTAGTGATTTCCAAGTGGATCTATAAGATCAAACACATAGCTGACCGGAGCATCGAGAAGCACACAACGAGAATTGTTGCTAGAGAATTCTCTCAAGTGGATGGAATAGATTGTGAGGATACAATTGCTCTTGTTGCTCGATACAATTCTATCTAGATGATTATTTCCCTTGCAACATCCATGGGTTGAAGACTAGATCAGATGGATGTGAAGAGAACTTTTCTCAATGGCGAGATCGAGTAAGAAGTATACATCAAGAAGCCAGATGGTTTCGTGATACATGAGAAGGAGTCTCATGTGTGCAGGTTGAAGAATACCTTGTATTGACTCAAGCAGGCACCTCGAGCTTGGTATCCAAGGATTGATGGATATCTGATGAGTTTGGGCTTCAGAAAAAGTGTTTTTTTATCTCAACCTGTACTACAAGACTATTAATGGTAAGTACCTTATTTTGGTCCTCTGCATTGATGATTTATTCCTCACCGGTACAGAGATCCTTATTGTTGAATGCAAGTATGCATTGGCCTCTAAGTTTGAGATGAAGGACCTTGGTATGATGCACTACTTCTTGGGACTAGAAGTGTGGCAGAGAACTGATGAAATCTTCCTGAGTCAGGGGAAGTATACACTTGAGATATTGAAGAAGTTTGGGATGTTGAGCTCTAAGCACATGGATACACCAATGGTGACGAATTTGAAGAAACTAAGTGTGTCTTCTTCCCATTCCAATGATATTGATCTGGCCATGTACAGACAGTTGATTGGATTATTGATGTATCTGGTTAACACCAAACCAAATATTTCATATGCAGTGAGTGCACTTAGCCATTTTATGAGTCAGCCGAGAAAAACATACTAGATTCTTGTGAAGCATGTGTTGAGATACCTGCAAGGCATAGTTGGACATGGTCTGAGATATACTTCTAGTATTGACATGAGATTGTAGGGATACACTTACTCTGATTGGGCAAGGATCGCAGTGGACAGGAAGAGCACCTTTGGGTGTTGCTTCACTTTGGGATCTGCCATGGTTTCCTGGTGTAGTAGGAAATAGACTTATGTGACTTTGAGCACCATAGAAATAGAGAAAATTTCATTAAGTGTGGCAGTCCACGAAGTAGTGTGGCTTCGCAATCTCCTTGCAGATTTATTTGGACATGTGTTGGATTCCATCGTTATTCATTATGATAACCATAATTGTGTAAAGCTCTCACAGAATCCAATGCTTCATGACAAATCGAAACACATTGAGATCAAGTACCATTACATATGAGACATGGTGCAGAGGAAGGCAGTATTGGTGCAGTACCTTCCTACAGATAAGCAGGTTGTTGATGTTGTTACCAAACCAGTACGAAGTTCGAGTACTTCCATGATAGACTTGGAGTGGAAAGGAATGCCTCCCTCGCTTAGAGGGAGTGTTGATGTTTGTAGCTTATTGAGGCATTCTCCAGATTGTACTCCTCTGTGACTAAGTTGAGTTGATCTGTGAGGACACTTATCTGAGAAGGGATAAGTGGGAAACTTATCCGAGAAGGGATAAGTGAGTTTGGTATTATAGCCCAATGTCCCTTGTGGAGAGAACATGAGGACATGTCAAGGGAGTTGACCTTGACGTCACACACTATGGGGAGTTGACCCTAGTGTTTCTAGAGGGAGTAGCCTCTATAAGTTCACTTGGGAGTGCCATGTGTGACAAAAATTCTCCAGATCATACTCCTTTGTGATTGAGTTGAGTTGACCTGTAAGGACACTTACCCGAGAAGGGATAAGTGGGACACTTATCCGAAAAGGGATAAGTGGGTTTGGGATTATAGCCCAACATCCCTTGTGGAGAGAACATGAGGACATGTCCCTTGTGGATAGAACATGAGTACATGCCAAGGGAGTTGACCTTGATGCCACACACTATGGGGAGTTGACCCTAGTGTTCTTAGAGGGAGTAGCCTCTAGAATTCCACATGGGAGTGCCATGTGTGACAGACCTTTTGCTACTATAGTGTTTGTGTACCACTAGCAGTGAATGCATGTCATTGGATAGTAGTTGTGTGATACTAGTTGATTACAGAGTAGTCAGGGGAATACTAGATGAGGACATCATGGAAAAATACCTCCCTAGATAAGAGGGAGTGTTGATGTTTCAACATCGAGGGGACCTTCTCCTAGATTGGGCTACAAACCAAGGGAGATAAGATACATTTATCATAAAGGTTCACTTATGGTAAATGGTCCCAGGCATAGTCCTTCCTTGATCATGGCAAGGAATAATATGGATTCGAGGTGATTGAGGTGCTTTCCACGTGTCAGTTAGCATCAGGATGACATTCACTCACAAGGGTGTACCTATGGTGAACAACCCTGGTGTAGTCTTTTTCCTAGTCATGGTGATTTGACAATGAATGATAAAGACTCAATATGCTATATTCTATCACATGCAGACCCAAAGTGAGATTGATCTTAAAGAGAGTCAATTGGCTCAGAGGGAGAGTCGTAGGAGGAGTTATCCTCAGTTGAGGTAGGAGAGAGACATCTCCCAAGATTAAAAGATAAGTGTCATGAGTCTAGGGTAAAGTTTGTATACTTTAGAGACAAGCTTGGCATGATGTAGAATGTCTCCCTCGTTGAGAGGGAGTGTTGATGTTTGGACAACATCAGGAAGACATTATCTTAAATTAATAATTTATAATATAATTATTGATTATTAAATAATATATATAATAAGTAAATTATAATAATAAATAGTTATTGATTATCCAAGGGATGTATCCTTTCATGGATGGTCACCATATGTTCTCTATATATGGAGCACTCATCATTGTAATAATATTATCTCACATAGAAAAATCAACATTTACTTCTATGACATGGCATTTTTAATCCATATAAGATATTTACCTCTAAAACATTTAAATCTATAACTCTAACCTTAAACCTTATTACTCCCAAGACCTAACTCCTATAACTATAACCATTATCCCTCATAACCCTTTATCATGAAACATCATTACTCTTGACACCTAACCACTATCCCTCATAACCCTTTATGAAACCGCTAACACCTAAGACATATAACCCTAATCCCTTATAGTCCCTTACCATTAGCCCATGTTAACCCCTAATATAACCTTAAATCCATTTAAACTCTAACCCTTATGATCATGAATCCATAAATCTAAAACATATAATTTCTTACTTTAACACTTTACCACTAACACTTACAACCCCTAACAACTAATACACATAAAACCTTCACCCATTTAACATATGATCCTTGACCTTTATAATTCCTTATTCTATAACATTATAACACATAACCACTATAATCCCTCATACCTAAACCTTAATTTCTAATCCATTTAACATTTATCACACCCAACCACTATGACCACTAATATAAGCAATAAACATGATAACCCCAAATGTCTATAAGTACTAATCCTTATCATCACTTAAAGCCCATGGCCACTATAAAATTCAATCCTTATAACCCCTAAGACCCATAACCCTTAGCACTTATAACCCTCAATCTAAATATGCTATAACACCTATAATTGTTAACCTTGGTATCCTTAGTTCACTTAACCCCTTTAATCCATGTTGTGATGAAGTTTATTAGTTGCATTCATGTCTATTTTAGTATGTTGTAGTTGCATCAATGTATGACAACAAACAATAATTAAAAAAAAATCAATTAGTTGTAAAAGAATTAAATTAATTAGCAGAAATTTCATTTTTATGAGTATTATGCATCGTAATGTCCCTTGGTTGGGCCGAGGAATGTTACATTATGGTATTAGAGTTCTAGTTCAAACACTGGGCTTGAACGGGCTTGAACCCATGAAAATTTGATGATTCGTTGTTGCATACTTCTATCTGTGCGAATTTGGGGAGAAATGAGTAAAAAAAAGAGTGAAATTCCCCAAAATCATGAGTAAAATCGAGTTTGAGTGAATCATAGATGCTTAAGAGGTTTATTGGAGCCAATCTACAAATTTGTAGAGCCGAATTCGACTTGGAATGGTCAAATTTTGAGTTTAATGGTTGTTGTAGAGTTCCAAGAAGTCTGGCGAATCAATGGATGACATCGTGTCTAATATCGAGATCGACAATCGATATTCATTGTGATTAATTTAAAAATTCATAAGATATCATCTGTTTGAGTGGTTGAATAAATCGATAACCACAATTAATTTTTGACAGTCTGGGAAATGAATCAAATCAATGGTATGTATTCATTTCAGTCGTTTTGAAAGGTAGATCCAATCAATGACCAGGATTCATTTTGTGGTTTTTTGAAATGGATTAGATCGATGACTTAGATTCATCGGGGTTTTTGGTCGAAAATTTCTAAGTATGGAAATTCGCAAAGAGAAAACGTCGACGCGCCAATGGTCGGGATGACTTAAATTGTGAAGAGTCAGTTTGGTCGGGAGACATATTTGACCGTCGATGGTCGATGTTCAATGTTAGCTGAATCCAACGAAGTATTTTCAATCGCCAAAAAAAGTCCTTGATGACTGATGGGTCGATGGTCGGGCGTCGGTCAATTCGATGAAGTGTTTCAAATCAAGCAAGAGAAGTCGTCGATGACCGACGGATCAATGGTTGGGTGTCGCGTGATTTTGCAAAGTGTTCAGGTCATCCAAGAGAATTGGTCGATGGTCGATGGAGGAAAGAGGGTGATGACATGTCATGCCACATCAATCAAGTTGACACCTCAAAATGACATGTCATTCCACATCAACGTCCATGTGTCATGCCATGTTAGCACAGAAGTGGCAGATGGTCGATGGTTAGGTCAATCGATTTGGGGAATTATTTTTGACAGTCGTCAAGGATCATCGATTGTCAATGGGTCGATGGTTGAGCATCGACTGAATCGATGATGAGTTTTCGTTCACCAACAAACATCATCGATGGTCGACGTTTGAATCAATCGATTTAGATTTGTGTGCAAATCGATCGTCGAGGAGTTGGGTCGATGGCCGACAATTGCCTCGACAGTTTGGGGGAAGAGTTGTGCACGCCAAAGGAGAACATTGGTCACCAATGGCCTATGGAGCGCGGATGGAACGACGTTTTTAGCCAATAAAAAAACCATGTGAAAAGAGTGTACCAAAGTACACCTTGTCTCTAAAACTAAAATAAAAGAACTCGGAGAGAGCTATCAAATGAGCTAAACGGTTCACAAAATGAAGCTCGTATGAGAAAGTTATAGCCAAAACAATGAGGGTAAAATTTTGGCACCAAAGTTACTTCTAGAGGGAATAACTCCATGGTCATAAGTTCGTTTGGAACACATGAGCAGTCGATGGAAATGTGACCCATAGAATCCAACGATGGAGTCATATTTTGGTTATGGGTACCTGAAAATGCATAGGAAGAAAAATAAGACACATGTAGCATGCATGGATAAATTGTGTAAAACAACCTAAAATTATTTGGACCATAAATTTCAGCTTGGAGCGCGGATTTGAGCAAGAAAATAGTCAATGGAAATGTATTGAGGAGTAGAAGACATTTTTCCACCCAAAATTTTGAATTGAACAATACATTTTCTCATAATTTAATAAATAGATTTATGTAGCAGAAAGAAAAAGAGTAAAAATTGCAGCATGTAAATGTTGTAATGTTTCACTCAAAACTCATATTGAAGCATGAGTATAGTCGTTGGAAAGATATTTCAGAGAGGAATGCATATAAGGAATCAAAATTTGAAATTGATACAATGATTCCTTCATAAATTTATGAAGAAATAACCTGTATTCTAATGGATGGAATGTTTTATGCTATGCATGCCTCTAACAATGATTATTGCATGCACATTTCTTGCAGAATTAGAGGTACATGGAAGAAGCTTTGGTTCTTATATGAAGACTGGATTTATGGAATATTCTCAAGGATATTACATCCATGAGGAAGAGGTCAAAGTTCTGCATTTCGGCATGGGGAATGTTGAGACAAAGTTAAATGGAAGAAGAGATAAGAAAGAGCCTGCCACTATGAGAAGCTTGCATAAAGAAGTGAAAATATATAGAGATGATAACGAAAGGATTAGGAAGGCTCAGGAAGAGATACTTCAGATTTTGAACATGTTGCATAAGCAAGTCAACAAAGACTCTTGAACCAAGCAATCAACTAGTGTTAGACAAGTGCCTACATCCAAATCCCGTAGAAAAAGGAATGATCATGGAAATGATAGGCATTCAAGAAGCATGAGCACGTGTCATCATTCTCCCAAGTAGTCCACCAGAATAACTCATGCAAGTTCTGGGATATGGAGCAACCTAAGTGTGTCTCCTGTCGGGAGGCAAAGAAGAAGGCCTGAGGCAGACATATTGCAAGGTGAGCTCAGGAAGATCAAGCCACCAACTTTCAATGGCGAGCACAGGAAAGGAGAAGAGGTCGAGGCCTAGATGTTGGAAATGAAGAAATATTTCCAGTTGCATGATTACCCCTCCCGAGTAGAAGCTATAATTTCCACCTACCACTTGCAAGGAAAGGAAACCATGTGGTGGGAGAAGCTTAAGTAAGCCAAGAACCTTGATGAGAAGAGGATATCATGGAGGCATTTCAAAGGATACTTCCAAGAGAAATATTTGTCCGAGCATTACTATGAAAGGAAGATAAAAGAGTTATTTGAACTCAAGTTGGGAACCATGACAATGGAGGAATATGAGAAGCGGTTCTTCGAATTAGTGAAGTACATCGACTTCATAAAAGATAAGAAAGGTCAAAATCCAAATCTTTTTAAGTGGGTTTCCCTCCTTCTACAGTGACAAGATTCAATATGATAACCCCAAGACTTTGGAAGAATCCATAAGGAGAGTAAGGCATCTTTATGAGCAAAGCAGAGGAAGGTCAGTTTTCCAAAAGGCTTGGAATGACAAGATGAAAGGGAAAAAGGAGCAAAGGTAGAAAGGTTTTAAGCCACCCTTTTTCAAGAACAACATCCAAGCAAATCAACAAGGTCAATCAGGAAAAAATGAGCATAAGACTGCAGGTTCATTTGGGAAAATGCCAAGGAAACAACCTGTACAATGTTGAGGATGTGAGGGAAATCACTTATATAGGGACTTCCCTCATAAAGGAGAAAGAATGAGGATTGTCCACAACATTCAAGAGGCTGAAATAATGGAATATATGGGAGGAAACATTCCAAGGATTTATGCATCCTTATACAACAAACAAGCTAAATATCAATTCCTCGTGATTGAAGTGGAAGGTGAAGCATGAAGGGGATTTCTGGGTGGAACCAGTACGGATCATGGATCGGAAATTCAAAGTGTTAAGGAACAAGGCCATATGGTTGGTAAAGGTTCAATGGACCTGATATGGTCCCGAAGATGCTACATGGGATCATGAGGAAACCATGCCGGCAGAATACCTGCAAATTTTTGACAATTTTGAAGAAAATGGAATGCAAGACTCCATTTTCAATAACTAGAGTCATCAAACTAGATCTCAGAGTCATAGCCAACTGTGTTAGGGACCATGATAAACGAATGGGTTATTCCTTGGGTTAGCCTTAATAAATGGATGGTACATCCCTTCATTTATAACTTTAGCCCTGATAAACAAATGGTGCATTCCTTGGGTCGACGAGTTGAAAGGAACATGAGATTATGGTTCGAACTGTTGCTGGAATTGTAAAATTGCAAATTTTTTATTTCTAAGTATTGTGATGTAAACTTTCATATATGTATATCGACACAGAGTGCACCGAGGAAGATGCACAATTGTAGGGGAGGGGGAATGTAACATCCCCACTATAATCCCTAGTTTAATTAATGCTTATGTAGATATAATATGTGGTTATGGCCAAGTGATGTAATATGTGAATTGTATTTCAATGTTTTAATAATAAAATGTGATATCAACTGCTAAGGGGACATGGACAAGAAATGGGGGATAAATTAATCCACAAGAGAGGGGAGAGTCTAGGATAATGGCCAAAATGGGTCCAAGGGGGAATTACCCATGTATACGAATTCTACCCATTTTCCTAAAATTGTTATTTGTATACAAACCTTCCAATTTCGGATTGAGTGTTTCCAAATCCAATCATTGAATACATGTAAGAGGGTCGGTGTGAGTAGTCACATCCCAAATTTATTGGGCACATGGGGGTTGAGTACAATCAACTTGGGGAAGTGTGCAAGTCAAGCAAGCAAGACAAAGGAGAGGAAATTCATATGGGTTGGGACAATAGTTTTAGTGGGTCAAAGTTTTGTACAAGAGGAGGAAGAAAGAGAGATTGGAACTGGTGCAACCATGAAGGATGAATTCTAGAGCATGTTGGAGTGTATTTGGAGCGAATTGGAGCTAGAAAATTGAAGAGCCAGGTTGTCAGGCATGAAGAGTGAACTCTTGAGTGGGGTGCACTAAAACAAGAAGTGTTTGTTGTGGTTTACTGGTAGTTTTCCTAGGAGTGGGTTCCCTTGAGTTCCCAACTGAGAGATTCCTAACTATTTGTTCCAGAGAGACCTTGATAAACGAATGGGACACCCGAGGGATTGAGATCAGTGAAGGGGGACATTACTTGGGTTGGGCAGGTCAAGAGGAAGAGAGTTGGTGGAAAATTGGGATAATTGTACGAAGATATCAATGGGTTGTGAGTTTTTCTAAGTTGCGAGTGGACAGTGAGAGACCACCCTCTTTTGTGGATTACTAGCCTCATCTCGAGGGTGATTGACTGTTGATATTTGGAACAATCAATGTACGGTTGGGTGGAATGTCTGTCCCAAGAAGCTAGTTGCACAACCATTGTTAAAAGATAAGTGTTTATCTATTTTATGTATTGTACTTATGAGTTATATTATTTTGCATGAACTCTGTGTATTTGAGAATGATTTATATGTTGTTGTAATTAATTTTATTAGATTTATTCATGTCTATTTTAGTATGTTGTAGGTGCATCAATGTATGGCAACGAACAATAGTTAAACATGTTTTTAATTCATAATTGAAAGCTACAAAAAATCAGTTAATTGTAAAAGAATTAAATTAATTAAGTATAAATTTTGTTTTTATGAGTATTTTCCATCTTAATGTCCCTTGGTTGGGCTGAGGGATGTTACAAATGATGCAACCCTTAACATGCAACCCTTGACATAATAAGAAAGAATTGTGCAAACATATAAATATTAAAAATACACATAGATATGTAGGGAGTTTCATATGCATTTTCATAGCCCTCAAGGATGATTATAATTTCATCACATATCAGGAAGCAAGAACTATGATAACAATGAACATAGTTTACACAACCTATTCATAATTTCTAATCAATCATCTGAATGACATATCTGAATGACATAGATACATGAACCAACCTATTCATAATTACTAATCAATCATTTGAATGATATACATACATGAAATTGCACTTAATCCCTCTTTTAGAAGAAAATAGAAAAATAAAAAGTGAAACATCGATGTTTAAATTTTAAAAATTAAATAGGTAATGCATATATTCAACAAGGGATTTGGTTAGTAAAAATTCCCACTTACATTCAACTCATTTGTGTATTTATGGAAAACTCTATTGGTTTCATTACATGATCAAGAAACAACGAACATTTAAGGTCATATGTAGTCGGAAAGAAAGGTAAACAAACAAGGCGATTAATTGCAAAGCAGCTAGTCCCTGCCTCGAACAATCGAACAATATGGTAAAAAATAATACATCCCATTAGTTAAAGATACAGAGTCATATTTTGGTCTTCACATATTTATCAAAGTATCTTTGTCCTCCTAAAGCATCGTTGTTCACACTTGCTTCAAGCATGTATATATATATATATAATCAAGATTAGAGATTGCAACGAGTAAATATTATCATGTAGAGAAAGGTTGATCCAGAACAATTACATCTTTTTTATTTTCATAGTAGATATATGGAGAGTTTCACAAGAATATATAAAAAAAATTTGTGTTCTTTAAAGTTTAAAGTCGATTTAGAAATACTTAACTCTGGAATTGTTTTATAAATAAATTCTTAATTATTTTATAAATAAATTCTTAATTATATAAAATTTAGATAAAATATATATAAATAAGAGTTTGTTTTTTGTTGTCTTCTTTAATAATAAGTTCATTTTTAATAATTTTTAATATTAAGTTCATTGTAGTTTTGGATTATAAGCTTCAAGACACTTCAAACTTTAATGTTTGTTGGTCAGCTTCTGCAAATGTATTTAGCCACATTTATCAATATGTGAAGGTCAGACGAAGAAAGAATCTATGAATGCCCCCCACCAGAAGCCATGGAGAATGGGGAATAAATGAGTAGTCACCAAAAATGATGAAATCATTGACTTGAAGAGCATCCAACCACGTCGATTTTTGTTGGAAACTTGGGCACGTTTTCAATCTACCGAGTACACTTTTTTTTATGAGTAAAATTTTTCCTGGATCAATTTAATTTCAAAATAGATACAATGAAAGTTGAAAACACTTAACTCCTCAAAACTAGTTGCGTTGTAATTGATCGAGAATGGATATTAATCACATGATTTTATGTTATGATTTGACGATGCAATTGGGAGGACCATGCATGACTCTTAAAACGAGAAGGAGAGATAATCAAGAAAGAAGTGCAACAGTGACTGAGAAATACATGTCGTTACATAACGACAGCCTCGACACAGTCTTGGATCGCTTTGAATCCATCGAAATTGATGAAGAAGGAACTGTGGCACTCGCAGGTTTGATACAGTTCTTTGATTATCCATACCTAACTAGAAAAATACTTATATATGTTTCTCATGATGATTAACATGATCTCAATGTGACCTTTATATGGTACAGGAGCTCACACTATTGGTAGGATGCAATGTGTGAATTTAGTGAACAGAATTTACCCAACGATTGATCCATCCATTGATCCAAACTACAAATTTTATCTGAAAGGTAGATTCCCCACACCAAATCCAGAACCCACAGAAGTCTTACACTCTCGAAACGACTCGAGAACCCCAATGACATTTGATAACAATTACTACAAGAACTTGATAGCCAACAAGGGATTGTTGCTCATCGATCAGTGCTTGCTTTCAGACAACTGGACCGCAGATTATGTGAACAGAATGGTGCAAGATAGTTCCAATATTTTTTCTCTCAATTCAAGAGGGCCCTCATAACTTTGTCTGAGAATAACCTTTTCACTGTAAGTCTTGGAGAAATATGGACAGATTGTCGGTATGTCAATTCCCTGTAAAGTATCTGATGAATGAATCGACACAAACTCCAGAGTCGTTCATCTCCGAGCTCTTTCTGTGTTGCCCACATCAGAACTCGTGTTAGAACTAAAACTAGAATAGGTTGGTCAATATAAACAACCAATGTTTTTATTCCTTGTTTTCTGAGCACTTTATATCCATTCTTATAATTACAAAGACTGAAAATTGAAGAAAATATTTTTTCCATCGTTCCTTTTTTATTTATAACTTCTCTTACTTTATATATGTATATACACTTTTTCTTACAATAAATAATTTTTTTCATTTGAAATAATTTTTAGAATTTTTTTAACACTTTTTCTTTTTAAATGATATGCATGGTAAAGTTAAAATAAATTTAATCATCTAATAAATGGTAACTAAACCAAAAACTATACATTTGATAATCTAACCATAAGAAACAACATAAATTAACCTTCAAAACTATAAAATATTATACTTCAAACATAAAATAAAATAAAATAAAATATATTTTTCGTTTTTAATTTTGTTATAAAAGAGCATTATATAGCCTTGACCTTCCCACATATGTAAATAAAAACTAAATAAACTAAAAATATATCTGTTATTTTTAAATATCTTTATAAAAAAACATTCTATATACTTTTTTGGTCCATTGGTATAGCTTTCAATGATAAGGGAATAGGAAAAAACATTCTATATACTTTTTTTTCCATTGGTATAGCTTTCAATGATAAGGGATTACTTTTTTTTTACATGGACGTATCTTTCAATGTTAAGCTTATGCTTGACTCCTACTACCAATCATATATAATCATATAATAAATTTAGTATTAAATTCTATTAATAAATGTATTTGATTTAATGTGAAATGATAGTAAAGTGATAAAATTAACACCACTTAAATTAGATTACCGCCAAGGAAACTAATGATCATGTAGTAACTTCACAATAAATTGATTTTCTATAATAGTTTGTATAAAAAAATATTAAATATTAAAATATATCAAGTTACGGGTTATTACTTTCTCTTAAGATATTCATTAATGATATCGCTACACCTAGTCTCAACACTTCTTTCCATGCATCCAGGCTCCCACATGTGGCAGCATCCATCTCTGCCTTAAAACAAATGTACCATTTATCCAACTGGGGCAGGTCGTTCTTCTTCCAGCCACTGAACCAACTCGTCCTCAGGTCGTTCTTCTTCCAGCCACTAAACCAGCTCGTCCTCGCTCATGTCCGCCATTTTCTCTGTGCGGCCTTTCCTGCAAAACTTGGTATAAACATAAGATCAACAAGTAAATCAAGCTCGAAAAAGAAAGAGAATGACTCCTACGAATTCCAAATTCCATTGAGCAAGCAAAGGAGGAAGATACAACAAATGTGACAAAGGAAAATATTGAGAAGTACATAGACAAAATCACCAACAATTTTGCTTACGATCGCTTACCTTGAAACAAAGCAGGGCTTCCACAACAAGTGTGGTAAATAGTACAGAGCGAATATCCAAATTGGTAAGGAGTACAACCTACAGAGTGAATATTCAAACCACACCACACCTGTGGATTGAGCTTCGACCATTAATCCTAGTCAGGAAGCGTTTGCAGGCTTCATGACATAGTGAGTTAGTAAATACAGGAATAAGGCTAATGAACATAGATGGAGACCATGAGGAGTAGTAGTGGGCAAGTGGACCATTGGGCAAGAGGTGGCGAGGTAGACAACTGGTGCACAACTAGTGTCAGTACAAGAACAAAAGGAATAATGAAGGGCGCCTCTATTGAAGCATTATCGGAGTTGAAGCATTGTCAAGTCGGAGCCTCCAAAATGGCAAATAAGGAATTTGTAAAATTGGGTATTATTTAAATCATTTTTTTAATCTGACAAACAAAAAAATAATCGAATATACCAGGGCTATTAAGTCCCATCACAATCTATAAGCCAATCATAAATTCAAATTATGAAATTTAAAAATTTCAAAAATATTTTTCATTTAAAAAAAATGAGGTTCAATAAATAATTGCGGAGAATTAATAGAAAGTGAAGTTTTCACATACCAAACCACACACATTAATACACTAAATTTCACCCATTAATATCCAATCAACCATAGTTGACCATGAAGCTCTAGTCCCTAGCCAGAGGCAGGGACTAATAAAGGAGATTGAACCTATCATAAATTTAGCACATGTAACTATTGTTTCTGCAATCATATAAGTTTAGAAGATTTTTGTATGTGAAAATACAAAATTTAACATTTATCAATAATATAAGTTTAGAGGATTTATGTATGTGAAAATACAAAATTTAACATTTATCAATAGAATGTATAAATTGCTCATGTTGAAAATTATCCTTATATTTTAGTTGGTCAATTTACTATTACAATATGTGTGGGCGAGTGATATTGTTTAAAATTCTCCCCATTACACTCTTCAATCGTGCATTACATAATATAAACTTCGTATAAATATGCATTACACAATAAATCCATAACCTAGTGACACACATCATCTAAGTGTTCGATATTTTTTAATCCAACTATTCGCTCTATGACCTTCCTTTTTCTCCGGCACCAAATGGTATTTCCTTTTGTTTTTCCTTGGCAACGTTAACTCTTTTCCCTAACTCTTTATTAGCTTTATTAGCTTTGCCTTTTCTCAGTGACTTAGTAATTCACTTTTTCTCATTTATATAATGAATTAATGGTCGTTTTTTATTAAGGACTATTTAATGTGAACTTAATTTCCTTTTTTCTAAAAGCAATTAATTAATGTTTTTTTTTTTTTTTTTGACATTAAAGGTTAATTAATGNATGTGAGCAAGTTTTTTTTTTTAGTAATAAATAAATAAAAATCATGTTATGAATTGGGTATTGCATTTATGATAAGGTAGTTCTTTCGAATTCATCACATCAATTTTTTAATTCGACATTTCAGACCAAACAAATGTGGTCTATCATCTTAAAATTCTTCCTGATGATGGACCACATTTGTTTGGTCCGAAACGTCGAATTAAAAAATTGATGCGATGAATCTGAAAGAAATAACTTATCATAACACTTATTGCATTTATGTATCTGCATATCATTACATAACATACATGCACTACTAGTGACATGGAACACAACATTCTCGAGGATATTCTTTCATACACATTTGAGTGTGTCAGTATGTGTAAATTTACAAAGTCAAAACATCTTGTTTTGGTTACTGTTGAGTCTTGTAGTCATGTCTTGGCCTTTAAATACCATGTGTTCTAGGTCCTAGAGTTAGTGTTCCATGACAAATTTCTTGGGTGCATTCACTTATGAATTGAGTTTGGGTTTGATTGAGTCATTACTAAGGGAATTAGAACATCATCTCAAGTCATAGGTGAGCGGTTAGTCTTGTCCAAAGTCAAGTTAGTTTTGTCACATTGTTATCCCATAGTCCTTGGTCATCATTTGAAAAGGGTGAGTTTTAAGTTGTTACATTATGTATGCAAAGAGTCATGGGAGTATGATATCACATGTACAAAAGATTTCTTAGGTTTTCCAATCCAAATTGTACCCTTTAAAGACTTGCAACCAATCAGTCAAATTTTGTTGCGAAACATCCTAGCTTTTCGCAACAACTAACTATCAATGTCAAATCACTTAAAAAATACTCTATCTCCATAACGATTAGGCAATCATGGGAATAAGGTCATGGGAGTCAGTGTTGTCCTTGTCAGTCATTTTTTTATGGTCATGTGTTATTTCCTCTTTAAAATCATCAAAACTATGATTTGTTGTGAAACTGCAGTTGCTACAAAATGCTAAAGCCTTGCAATATTCTTGGACATCATTGAAGCTTCATTTGCTGCTATAGATCTATTAGGTGCTTTAACCCTATCTTCCATCAAAAAAATTTCTTTATCTACTGCTAAACTGCAATTTGTTGCGAAATTGAAAGAGTTTTTTCTTAAGAACGGGTTCATCTACAAAAACCTCTCTCAATTTTTGCACACGTGTCATAGTTTGGGAGGTTTGAAGGGATCTTTATAGCCTATTTTTACATATTTTCACCAAATTTAATTAGTTAAAACTAAACCCTAAAAAATAGGAGTTAGTTTGAAACTCTTTGTTATAGTTAGAAAACCTAAATATTTCAAACTTCTTGAGTGGTAATGTAAAGAAATAATACATATTGTAAAAAGAGGAAGGAAAGGGGGTTGGAGGACTCAAGTTTGGATGAAGGGACCATTTTCCTGTATGTAATCTTCTTGATATCAATAAAAGCTTTCAAGCAGTAGTACTTGATTATATTCCTCAAAGATTCATGTTATGGTATCAATCAGTTTCTACATGTTCAATGTGTTTCCTTATTGTATATCTTTCATTAATGTAATTATTCATGCTTGAAGGAAAAGGATATGAATCAGAATTCATTTGATATGCTCTGTTTCGTTAACTTTTAAGCATTTACACTCTATTCTTCTAAAGTTGAATGCAGAATTCATCCCCGGTTTGATGCTCTGCTTAAATTGACTATTTTACTTACTTCTTCCACCATAATACAACAATTTATATGTTCATTGATATACCGCATGTCTTGCCTTTGAGAGTTATATGACCATTAACCATCCTTGAAGATCTTTTTATTGATGTTCCTTTAATTTGACTCTATGACCAATGGTCTCTTTCTTAGATTTGAAAACCACCATTAAAACCTTGCTCTTACTTATTAATCTGGCCATTGTATAACAAATCTCATTAAGGGAGCCCCCTCTAGATTGAAAGGGCTAGCTTTCAGTCCTGAAGTAGGTTTGTGGTTACCTCTGGGTTTTCCTCTTACAACCAAGGAAAATTACAGAGTGATAACAGAGTGCAAGGCTCATGCATCTCCAATGACATCCCAAATAATCGATATATTTAAGAATCTGGTAGTGATTGAGTGATAAGGAAATCAAAGTCCAGTTGGAATTATAAGATATTTAGAAACGACTTTCCATAATCCATAATTTGTAGTTCGACTATAAGTTGGTGATCTAGTGAAAGCACCCGTTGCATATTCTCCAAGTGAAATACATGTGTCCACTGGACAGAGTGGGATCAACACTTTGGAAACTATGAAAACCTCTAGGTGGAGTGCATTATAACTAGAAACGCACGAGGAGTGAAAATTTGGCACATATCTCCCTAGACCTCCATAGGTTGTGCCTTCTTCTTATTATTCCTCTTCTTCATCATATCATATTAGTGATAGTAAATGTAGTATATTATGCGTATGTACACGTATGGTTGATTATTAAATGAAATCCAAAACACATTCAATAGACTGAATAAGTTCAAAACACATTCAATAGACTGAATAAGTTCAAAACATATACAATAATAACTTTATGATATAAAGCACTTATAAAACGCATGTTGCATATTCAAATAGAAGATATCCATGACTCTCAACTTCATATATATGTTAAACAAAGAATGAAGTTAAGGAAAAACTCAAATTCACTTACTAAACATGAAAGATAATGATACGACATTCCATTCATTAAAACCTATAAGACATAAAAACTAATAGTATGACTCACTGGGCTTCCAATAACAGGGGTAATTATGCCCCTAAGCGCCTAATCAGTGACTTTACTTGAAAGTAAAGCTTGAACACTTCTGAAAACTTCTGAGTAGGATAGTTAATGAATATATGTCACATTGAACACATATATATCCTATCAATATCTAATATAATAGAGACATGAACTTATACGTCAATGTCACACCTACCAATGTAATGCCATGCATTTTTCATGTTTTGGACAAAGAATTGCCTTGCAATTTTATGGCAAAAGTTTGTGCTTGCTCTGTGTATAGTAGTTAAATTCTAATGTACAAGAGAAAATGCAATTGCTTTGTTGATTTATTATTATTTATTTGACTAACTATGAAATATGTTTTTTTCCAAAAATATAACTAAAGGAAAACTATATTTTAGAATTTTTTTTCTATCCACACCTCAAATCTTTACTTCCACCACATTTGTTTCTACAATCTCAAAATCATTATTGTTCTCGTATTCTTAATTCCTCTGATTTTGAGTAAATTAAAATCAAAATATACACCCCATACTTACTTTATACTATCAATGCTTTAGATCAAATGTTTTTGATAGATTTGTGTAAATAAAAAATTTAATTTGTTAAAAAATAATCACATTTAGTAAAATAATAAATTTTGAAAACATACTATTATAAACACAATGAATACCAAAAGAATACACATTTGTAGTACTTTCTCTATAGTCCTATTCTAATTATTTTATGCTCGTTATCTTACTCATGATATAATATTTGAGAATCGAAAAAGTCACTAGTATAATGGAAACATAATTTACCAAGACGCCCTTGAATAGTCCTCCATTTCCATATAGTAATCTAAAGCATAAGGGAATTATCATAGATAAGAGAAAGCCAAAGGAAACAAGATGCCTATGGTTCAAATTTGTGGAGAAGGAAATCCGGCACAAAAATTTATATAGTCTTGTCAAAACCGCTTGGGAAGTAGCACATAATTTTCTTGGGAGGGAGTAGCACAAAAATGAAT
>ML778133.1:930456-1012816 GCA_009831015.1 Picea engelmannii
TATTCATAACCCCCTTCGGCATGCCCCTTCTCCCTACAATGTTTTTGGGTTTTTGTTATTAAAAGTCTTCTATTTTGCAAGCCTCTACAATCATAGCAAGGGAAATAACATTTTCCATCGCCTCTCGCCTCTAATGTCACTCTTAACCGAGAAAGCTTCCTGTCATTTTCGTTCATTGTGACAAATCCTTGTCCTAACAAGTATTTGTCTTACCTACACCATACCAAACATTAAGTTGTCAATTTTTTATATTTTGGCTACTCCTTTCGATTATGATATGTTTATTTACAGTGTCCTACATATTTATAATAAGGTCAACATCTTTATAATAAGGTGATCATATGTGTATAGGATCATCATCATGACGACATAGATAGCATCTTTATAATAAGGTCATGTGTACAAATGTTTTCTTTATATAATAATGACATATACACCTAACATAAGTTTAGGGTTAGTGTTTATGTATCTTATTAGTCCCTGCTAAAGCAAGGAATATAGCAATCAATTACTATCATTTCACCAATTAGGGTTGAGTTTCAAGAGCAATTCCATATCTTTATCAATGAAAAGAGAGAGAGATTATAGCTACAATTGAAGGGAAAAGGGTATGTGGATTCCATAAACCTAGAATATTATGGAATCCACATACCCTTTTCCATATAATATACTAACTATATCCAAAAACCAAAGACATGAAATATGGTACTACACATATTATATAAATATATTATCAAGGAAAAAAAAAGCTAAATGCAATTTGGACATTTGAAAAAAAAATTACAAGTTAAATGAGTACATCAATAAAAAATAACATACTAACCTTGCAAGTTCAAAATCAGAGCTATGTAGATCGAGAATTGGATTTTTTCAATCGGTGGGTGACGGAAAAAATAAACAGCTCAAACAAAATCCTAGAACAGTGTCGCAACTATAGCAATTATGTTGCAAAGTCTCTCAAAGTCATGTATATATAAATAAAATAGTCAACTAGTCGTTAACACCGACCAATGAGATAGGCAAAATTTTCGTCTCTATTGCCACGAAAGTTTGTCGCTATAGCGATGAAAATCTCGACTAGGTTAAATTAAGATTTTCGTCGATATTGAAACAAACGTTAGTGGAAATAGAGACGAAAATCCCACCCTGTTTAAAAAAAATATGAAACTACTGGAAGCGTGGAAAATTTTCGTGGAATAATCCACCCATATGTAGTAGTGAGTTTGTATAAGTTTTGATCATGAACAAACAGGAAAGACATTGCAATATGAAAAAAACATAGTACCAATGGACACAAGTACAAGAGACCATGATAGAAAATGGACTTTGTTGGAATACTGAGAGGGGGGGTGTGAATCAGTATGAGCACTTTTACCAACTTCCCAATTCTCTAGTTACAATTGGAAGGAGGCTACGACCCCCTATTTACAGGCTCCAACCTGAAGGAAGCTACAACTCCCTGAATTCTCTGGCTCCAACCGGAAGGAGGCTACAAGCCCCTAATTCTAAGGCTCCAACCTGAAGAAAGCTCCAACTCCCTGAGTTCTTTGACACCAACTGGAAGGAGGCTACAACCCCCTTTCCTTTCCCTATCCTGCTGCCCTGAAGTATAAATGTAGACCAACTATCACTACCGCAATCACTGCCACTGTCACTTGTCACTACTACTGTCACATCAACATGTAACTTGCCACCCTGTCACTGTGTCTGACCTGTCATTGTCACTGTATCCACTTGTCACTGATCAACCTATCTAACTTGTCACTATTATTGATACTCAACCAGGTCCTCTCACCTATATCATATACCAAGGACACCTATCAACTAGATGTCCAACATTACCAACACATACCTCTATCAAGCATGTACCAAGATAACCAACATGCCATCACAAGATATGTCTGTCAACCATGTACCAAAGCATGTACCTAACCCTCAACCTGTACCATACCAAGCATCAACCGTGTACCACAATCTATACCACAACAAGTGCAACAACCATGCACCAACACCTGTACCAAACTGTGCATTAACCGTGCACCACAATCTATACCAAAACAATTGCATCAACCATGCACCAACACCTGTACGAAACTGTGCATCAACCATGCACCAATACCTGTACCAAATTGTGCATCAACCATGCACCACAACTATGCCAAACTGTGCATCAATCATGCACCAACACCTGTACCAAATTGTGCATCAACCATGCACCATAACATGTACCATACCATGTACCAACAATGTATCTCAACCATGTACCATATCACTCAATCATGACATACACCATATACCATAGGATATGCCAAGAAAGTATTATCAATGGTGTACCTCAACCAAGTACCAACATCACCAAGAGATGTATCTCATACATGTGTTGTCATATACCAAGTGTGTTTCTCAACAATGTATCAATCTCAATGACAACCATACACTATGTACCAATGCTTCAAGAGTATACCAAGAATAAGCCTCAATCATATAGCATCATCACCATGTAACCAAACCAGATACCAATACAACCAAGATGTACTATTAATAAGTGTACCATACCAATAGCATCAATATGTACCATTCATCAACAAGGCATGTCTCTCAAGCATGTACCATACCATCACCAAGCATAAGATACAATCACATAAGCATACATGTAACATGTAGCTAACATGTTGTATTGTAATACTGGCATATAACACTGACACAACCTTCAGCATCTCGGTACCAACATTTGTACCCAATTTGTCTTAGCCTCATGGGACTAAGACACCATGTCATGAAGAGCCTCACATGACGTCCCTTAGGCAACCTATGGGGGTGCCTCGTGTGACACCCTCAAGTTGACCCATGAGGGCCTGCCAAATTAGGGTTACAGAAAAACCCTAGCACTCTGCAGATCCAAAACTTTCACTCTTTCTTTGTACTTTCTTTGTTGCCTCAGACTTGCCATTAGATTCATCAATAGACCAAATATTAGACCATAACATTCTCACAAGATAGATATTCAATGTAAGTGTGTGTATCTATGAAAGACTCCTTGAGGTGTATTTATACTTTTGTTACGTAACCTCTTTCCTTATTCTTAGGGCTTCTTGAATTTCTTGTTACAACCACTTTACCCATTCATTCATTGACTTGCAACTGCTTAGGGTCTTCTTGACCATTCTTCGGGGCTTCCAACTTCACAAGGCCATATCTCCCTAACCGTGAGGAACCACGTGGCATACCACCTATCACTGGAAACGATACGATGAGGACTATCCATCTATGAGTGTCTTACCTGCATTTACATTTTCCTTCATGTCCATATTCCTCAACTAATCTTGGGTCTCATAACCACACCTTCGGGGATTCATGTAGACTTCATCAAATGCACCCATCACATCTGCTGACAACAACCACTCCATCAATGACAACTAACTCACCATAAATCTCAACCACATCTCTAGGTATTCTAGACTTCTCCAAGGGTTAACATCAATGACAACCAATTGTCCAAACCAATTGTCCAACAAACTTAAGCAAGTCCCTAGATTCAAGAGTCTTTATTGTAAAAGTTGTTTTGAAACAATATCCATTTTAAACAAAATGGATGTGATGGACCTTGCGTACGATGCATAGTTGCACAAATGTTTTTCAATGTAATGATGCACAATGATTCTTTTGCAATGAGATACACATGGAAATACATCAACAAGTATGCACTAAAAAGAGTCTCTATAATAGTCAATTGGCAAAGGTATATTATAGAATTAGCATCACCATATGAAAAAGGAAATATAGATGAAGACATTTTTGTTTGTTACTAGCTATGCTACATCTTTAATATGCATATAATCGGATAATATCCATTATAAGTAAATTCTACTCTTTATATAAAGATCCAAAGTATATCACATTATTCAAGATCAACCAAACGATAATCATTTGCATGCATTTTGAACCATCACAACAAATAAGGATAAGTATTTAACATAAAATCAAAATTATTTTCAAATGTAACGAATACAAATGAATTTTTTTTTATCTCTCTGCAAAGTCAAAAATCTTATTAGAAACAATTTCATGATACAAGAAAATACAATGACACTTATACAAAGCTAACCAGTAGAAACGTGAAGCTATGTTCATCATTACATCAACTCAAAAATCTTATGAAAGTTAGGTTTCCTAGACAAGAAGAGAATATTACAATTGACACTAAAGCATTTAGCATAGGTCAACATAGACCTAAATCTACGACAAACTTACAATAAACGAGATAAAAAGAGAAAATGTGATTTTAAAAACATTAAGATACAAGAAAAGACAATGAAACTTGATAGAAAGCAAAATAATAGAAACAAGAGGCCATGTTTATCATTGTATCAACTTAAATTATTATAAAAGACTAGTGTCTCTTATATAAATATAAGAGACCTAGAAAATAAATATAATAGACCATGTTTATCATTATATCAACTTAAAATTATTATAAGAGACAAGAAAATAAGATGATAGTAAAACTAAAATTCTTAATATTATATCAAGACAAAAAAATAAGATGATATTCATACTAAAATTTAACATTATATCAACTTAAAATTATTATAAGAGACAAACATTTTGCAACAATGGTTGAAGAACAATTAAAAAACAAATACAAGATATACCTATTAATAATTGTCATATGCAAACAAACTTAATTTAGAAAATACATTATACCAAAAAAAATATCACACAATCAAATACCTAACAATAAAAAATTAATTAAAAAAAAAACTAAAAGAATAATTACATGATTGTATAGAGAATAATTACATATGCAAAATTTGCAAGAAAACCTTGCAACATGACAAGACTGTCGAATTTCCAGTTACAGAACAAATAAGATGAAATAAGAGTATATATGTAGTCAATAAATCGTATGAGCTAGAAGAAAGGATAATAGCTTTAAGACTACCAATCCTACAAATAAGAGAACTAGAGATAAGAAAGTATAAGAAACCATAGCTCGAACTAACTGGTGGATTAATCAATGTACCTATTGTTACATACCGAATTCAATGCGTATTACCTCATGATATAAATGAGACTGACACAATGGTTGTATCAATAAAAATGATATAAATGAGACTGACACAATGGTTGTATCAATGTGAAGGGCAATGGTTGTATCAATGTGAAGGGCATCTTTAGTAAATCCATTTTCATAGAATAATACAACTCATATATATATATATATATATATATATATATATATATATATATATATATATATATATATATATATATATATATATATATATNAATGGGCTAACTCGAATGGTTGATCACTTTGAGATTCATGCAAAATACCTTGAGGTGAATACTCAAGCTGGATAGCTCTATTATGTGCCTTGTTTGTTGTCATTACCGGGCCAAACATCATACTCAACATTGATGAATTTACACAAAGTACCATCCACGAATATGAAGAAGTGCCTAAGGGTTTCCCCACAAGACTTTCCTTGGAATATATACATAGAGACACACACAAACAACCCAATAGACTTACTTGATTGGTTGAGTGCTTTGAGCTTCATGTAAGAGGTCTTGAGGTTGATCATCCAAGCTAGCTGCCTCTATTTCATGCCTCACTCGATGTCCCTACTATCTCAAGCATTGTAATCAATGATGATGGATTTGCATTAAATACCATCTACAAATGTGGGGAAGTACCAAGGGGTTTCCATATATATATATATAGTGTTGATTACGACTCCTACTCAAGTAAGGACATTGAGTGAAGGACATAAAACCAATCTAGGGGATTGACCCTAAGACCTCGTGCATGAAGCTCAAACAACTCAACCACTTTAGTTATACCACCATGATTTGTGTGTGTATCATAGCCCCAAGGGTTAGTTCAAGTGGTTTGACTTGCTATGTTGAAGTCATAATGGCTAAGGAAGTTTACAAGGTCGAATCCACTTGGGTCCCTAGGAGTTAGGTGTATATGTTGTCCATTAATGCCATTTACCTCAAGCACCATTCCTGAAATGTAAAAAAGTGTTTAGTTTTTCATTAAATAGAATAAATAATTTTATAATTATAATTGATCAATTAAAAAATAGTAAAATAAAAAAGTATTTTCCATCGAAGAATCAATTGAAGAAAACTCTTTAAATGTTAGAATCTAATAAAATTTGTAACTTGTAAATAATGAGAAATGTATGTGTGTCTAACATATGTAATTTACTTGTGCAAATTTTATTCTTCTATTCATGTTTTTACACAACTTCTCATTTTCATATATGTTAAAATTATTCATAGCAAAAAATAGGTCCATATGTAAATAAAAAAGGCCTAAAAAATTAAAATGTTAACTCATTATTTACATGTCAACTAATGCTTTCATGCAAATCTAAAATGGGAATTTAGGGAATCTTCAAAGATTCTTTTTAAGGTTCTAATTATTTTTGCAAAGTTCTTGTTTATTTCACAAGAGTGTTGATATTGATGTATATCTTAAACCTATTTTAAAGGAACTCCATAAGTTATGGATTGGAATCACTATATTTGACATTTCCAAACTAATCAAGGAAAAAATTGATTCCATGGCATATTTGCATGGATGATTCATTATGTCCATGGGCTAACACATTTTGTGGTATGTAAAGTGTACTTGAGCAATGGTATATTGATTATTTTATGAATTATGTCATGTACTAATAATATTGTCCCATATCTTATAAGGCTTCAAACCAAGGGTAAATATGCATGCCCAATATGTGGAAACCAAATATCATCTTGTCATTCTAGTAGTTTGGAAAATGAGATTTTTGAAGAGTATAAACACTTCCTCCCTATGAACCATTCCTACTAAACCACTAATAATCATTTATTTGATGGGAAGGAAAAGAATAGAAATAAACCACGAAGAATGACACCTCGTTGATGGAAAATGATTTTGAAAGTAGTGTGATGCAGGAACATCTTTTCAAATCAATTTAGTGTTTGACCTCTAAAAGGTCTTACGAATTTATGAGAGAAAGTTGGGTTCCTCATTGTTGTAGAAGTTGGTAATTTGTTGTAATAGTTCTAGAATGTCTCTAAGTGTGTTCGAGAATAAGTATTTTTCCATGTAATCTAACAACTGGATCTGTATTTTATATATGGAGTTAGCATTTCTAGGGTGATTTGTTTGGATTCGGTCCTATTCAAGGAGACGAATAGGTTATGATTAACAAAAATTAGAGGGTTTTTGTTTTGAGAATTGATTCGATATCTAGAATCAATTTTCTTTTCTTTGTATAAATAAAATCCCTTGGGTGTGAAAAAGTAGAGTAGAGGGGAGCGTGAAAGTAATGAGAACTGAATTTTATCAAAGAATATCAGTTATTTTTCACATTAGCGATTTAACGAATGATTTACTTCCCAGCTCAACTCTTTATTCATTGTCAATGATTCTTCTCGTTCCTCAAACCAGAGAGGACAATTTGTATGCACACTGAGTTCACATAGATTAAGTCTTGATGTCAAAATTGTTTGTAGGTTTTAGTCTGATGGGATTCTAATTGCAGCGAGCTCCTAAATCTAGCGAAGCCACTATCTATAGCGACACCACTAACCGTACTAGCCCTCAAAATTTTGCGTTAACAAGTGTGTGTTGTTCCTCTGGTGGTCAGTTAGTCGATTATCAAGGTCAGAGCACAGACATAATCATGGTGACGTGGTGAAATCTAAATCGTTGATCATTGATCATCACAGATATCAACGACCCATAACGATCTAACCAGATCGAGATTACAATAAAGAAGAAAGGATTATATACATGGTGGGCTGGTGAAAGTGTATAGTTGGTGGTCTGATTGAACAGAGAATAATTGGTGGCCAATTTAACCAGCAGTCTGATGTCCAGATAGGAGCATGGTCGAGAGTTACCATCCAGTGGTCGGTGGTCCAGTGTAACTCATGCCCGGTGGTTCGGTGAATGACTTGTGTCGACAAGAACTTCCCCCGATTTCCCAGTTCTTGAGTGGTCCAGGTGTCCGATGATAGGAAAATCAATAGATGGTATTTTTAGGCATTAATTGGTGGGAAAACTTGTAATTTTTAGAATTAAAGTGGTTTTAACAAATTTTATTGTATAAAGGCATGGAGCTAGTCCAAATTGGCATTAAATTTTGGTATCATAGTGAAATCCAGTAAAGGCTAAGAAGAATTGAAAGATGGCATCTAGAATCAGAAGAGAAAGAGGTCGAGGACGAGGTCGAAGAGGAAGACTTGTTGAAAATGCAAGAGTGATTGAGGAGATGAGGGATATCTAGGCACGGTTGGAAGCTATGGAAGTTTCCCAATGAAAAGGTGTTGGCACAAGAGATTTTAGCGAGAGATAAGAAGAATATTCAAAAGAGGATGCAGATCCTAAAGAAGAAGGTGTTGAAGAAGGATTGGTCAGATCTATCATGGGAATAAGATCTAAACAAAAGATGGAGGTGCCAATGTATGAAGGCAATATGAACATGGATGAATTTATGGATTGTGTTAGCACTGAGAATCACCCTCAGATTGCAAGAGGATAAGCCCAGTACCCATAAAAAGGTTTGTGAATTTAAATTAATGATGAAAGGTCAAATGGACAAAACTCAACCTAAGAATGTTTTAACACGAAATAATTAGGCTAGAATGCATAAGAAAATGAGGTTTTGATTAACTTAAGTCAATGGTTTAAGGATAAAGGTGAATAGAAGGAAGACTTAGTGAGGAAGGTGGATCGTTCTGCTATAAGCATGAGGCCTTCAAGCAACTAGGAGAAGAAAAGATCAGTCACAAGAACTTCTTGAACTTAAAGTTTAAAACACTAAAAAACATTCATAGCAATATTATAATCAAACATCCATTATAACAAAACCAAAACATCTCATATGGATCATCCAATCATGAGCATTTTATACTAAGAGGAAACAATATGATGAAAGGAAATTGATTTCTATTAACGAAAATGTCTCAAGTCCCATACATAACCAGAGAACAACTCTCGTTAGTCAAAACATTACAAAAAGGAAGCTTTGCTCAACCATATGACCCTCTCATATCATTCAGCTGATGTATTTATAATCAATATAGTAGTTGGTGTCTTCTATTGTTAGTCCCATTCCTTCTATCAAAAGGAAACTCGGGCCAATCTGGGCCTGCAAGAAAAATTGCTCTCTGTGGTACTTCGAGCTGACAGTTTTATGTCTCCTCAACCAGACCCTCCATGCTTCCATTTAAGGGGGGCAGTCGATTGTTCAACCACCATTAATTCTTTCATTAACTGATTTCTCCTTGGAAAAATTGCCCTCCATGGTACTTCGGGCTGACAACTTTATGTCTCCTCGGCCAGATCCTCCATGCTTTCATTTAAGGGGGGCGGTTGATTGTTCTCTTTCCTCTAGTGATAGACTGGTTGTGGTCTATTAAAGTTATGCTTCTCTTCGTGACGTTGCTTTAATGATTTGGCTTAACGCCTAGCTTATGCTTCCATGCACGGATATCGGATTGGACCCCATATAAGCACATGATTGCAGAAGTTGTCAAGGGAAATTTGGGTTCACACCGCTTCGACCCCTGCAATCCACCACCAACTATCATGTACCTATTTTTCTATACCATGGTTTTGATTGCAGGACTGCTCTAGAATTTTAACGCTCGAGCATGTTTCGTCCCCACAATGAAGTATGGTCGTCGATCTGCTGCAATCTGCGATCTGGGCAACCCTGCTATTTTAGTGCCCCTGCTAAAATTTACCTGTATGCCAACTCCAGAATCCTTTTAACCATGCTTAGATATGGAGCCAATTTTGGCGCTTGGGAGCTTTGAATGCTGAGCAGGAATACCTCCCAGAGGATGATCTCCTGAATCTGACGTGGTGGCCTGGCGTCACTGTGTTTACGTGTCATGGAAATAAGGGTGACATGTGTCACATGGAAATGGGTGAATGATGCAACCAAATGACCTGGAATGAGTGCCACATGTCAAGGCCAGATGAAATCCACTTGTCTCCATGGATGAGCGCCACTAGTCTTGACGGATGGGCACCAAGTGTCTTTGGTACTTCGACACTTCGGGAGTTTTGGATTGTGAAGCATGAAAAAATCTTGGAGTGGTACGGTCCCGGAGTGACATGGTGGCATGATGCTATATGATGTCACAACTAGTGATGGATGAGCGCCATGTGTTGAGTTGAAAAACACCAATGGAGTGGTAGGGCCAAAAGCAGCGTTTCAGCCTAACGTTACTTCGGGACTTCGGGATGCTTGGATAAAAATCTCTCGAAGTCACTTTCTATTGGTTGATGTGGAAGTATCTCGTTACTTCGGCACTTTGGGACTTAGGGACTTCGAGACTTCAGGATGTTTGGATGGAAATATCCCGAAGTGAAAGACTTCGGGACTTCAGGCTTTGGGAGATTTTGAACGTGAGCATGAATATCTCCCGAAGTGACTTTGTCCCAGTTGACATGGTAGTCTCTCGTTACTTCGGGACTCTGGGACTTCAGGATGTTTGCATGGAAATCTCCCGAAGTGACTTTCTCCCAGTTGACGTGGCAGCCTCTCGTTACTTCAGGACTTCGGGCTTCGGGAGATTTTGAATGCAGGCATGAAAATCTCTCGAAGTGACTTTCTCCTGGTTGACGTGGCAGTCTCTCGTTACTTCGAGACTTCAAAACTTTGTCTCTTTAGGACTTTGGGATGTTTGGATGGAAATCTCCCGAAGTGACTTTCTCTCGGTTGGTGTGGCAGTCTCTTGTTACTTCAGAACTTTGGGACTTCAGGGCTTCTGACTAGTCGCTAATCCTTGCGTGACTTTGAAACTCTGACTGCACGAGAGTCATTGATTTGAACTGTACATGGGATCTTCATTGTTGAAAATTGAGCCTGCCTTCTTGCTTGTATTTCAAGCTTGAAATGGACTGCTCTGAATGTTGCATTTTGCTCCTGGTTTTTCCCTATGTAAACAAAGGACTTGGTCAACCTGCAAAAACTACATATGACCCATGACAACTTCATGTGATAACATTGGCTCCACAGGGGATGGCATGCTCCATGTGAGCTGCCAAGAACAAGAAGATTCAATGTCTTATCCTAGGGCTATGGGGTCACTTATTCAAGTAGAAATAAAAAAGAAAAAGTGATATTTACAATGAATGGAAAGCCAATCATGGTTTAAGCAAAATATTTTTTTAGAAAGCACCCCATTGACAGGGCCACCAAAGACTTCAAAATCCTCCAAGTTCTGTAATTTATAAGTGTTATTTGAAAATACCTCAAAAATATTGAATGAACCAATCCACAAAGATTCGAATTTACCATGTTTTCCTTTGTCTTGCTTGGGCGCATCCCACTTGAGTACTAGATCACCCAGCTAGAAAAATTATTTGCTTACCTTCTTGTCAAAATCTTGCTTGATCTTCTATTGATGGTCTTGTTCTTTGCCAAGTAGCTTCTCCCTAGTCTGATGTACTTCTACTAGTTGTTGTATCCTCCTGACCATATCATCAGGTTCTCTTTGGTAGTCCTAGAGGAATTTTTCCATGGGTAAGGAAAATTGAGTAGGAAAGATAGCCTCAACCCCATATATAAGCTGAAAAGGAGAAACAGGGAGTGACCTCTTTATTGTAACTCTATCATCCCATAAGGAAAATTTTAGCTTTGAGTCCCATGCTTTCTTATTGTCTTCTAACAATTTCTTGATGATCTTTATGAGGCTCTTGTTAGAGGACTCTACCAAACCATTTCCTTGGGGGTAGTAAGGAGTAGAATGGACTAATGTAATCCCATATTGTTCACAAAACTTGATCAATGGTTCATCTTTGAAGGAAGTGGCATTGTCAGTAACAATCTTGCTTGGAAAACCAAATCTTGACATGATATCCTCGAGAAAACTAATGATTACCTTGTGGGAGGAATTCCTTGTAGGAATGGCTTCTATCAACTTGGTAAAGTAATCCACCTATGCCGACCACTTGAAGCTGGATGTATTTCCCCAATGAAATCGAGACCCCGCTGTTGAAAAGGTCCAGAAACCACCACAGGCTTCAAAGGAAAATATTTGAGTTGTTGCTTTCTAGAAAACTTTTGGCATTTGACACAAGCTCTAATATTTGCACAAACATCAGTAAAGAGGCTAGGCCTTAAATACCTAGCTCTGAGGATCTTATAGGCTATGGTTCTCCAAAAATGATGGCCCCGATATAAGTTGTCATGAAATTCAGTCATGGCCTTTTGAGCTTCATGTGGATCTAAACATCTCAAAAGAACTCCTAGAGGATATTTCCAATACAAGATATGATCAATGAGACAATATCTAATTTCTTTAAGCTTCAAATATCTCACCTTGTTCTTGTTCAAACCATAAGGAGGCTACAAATTCTGTAGAAAATATATGATGTCTTTATAGCAAGTGCATTCTGCCAAATTTGGGTTGGCATGAGAGCTTTTAACAACAAACTCAGCTTGTTGATTTTCTGATTTTATGTTCAAGAAATTAACCCCTAAAGCTTTGCAATTTGATTCAGCCAGCAACCTGGATAAAACTTGGCCTTTCACTAGTTTAGTGGGCTTCATTTCAAGGTCAAATTCCAGAATTTTAGCAATCCATTTTCTCCTCTTCCCATCTATGTTAGGCTGAATAAGTATCTATTTCACTGAGGTTGAAGGGACATATGCAACAATATTTGAATGCAGAACATATACTCTGAAATCCTTGAGGTCTTTGACCAAAGCATAAGCCTACTTTTCCATGATATCATATCTCATTTATGCATCCCTCAATGCTCTGCTGAAAAAGGAAATAGGTTGTTCTAACCCCTCTATATTTTTCTGCAACAAAATAACAACCGATGTGTTAAATGAGGCAAAGGAAAATATCATAAAATCCTTGGAATAGTCAAGGATGATGAGCACAGGTGCTTCCATCAAGGCCTTTTTTATCTGATCAAAAGACTCTTGAACCTCAGTAGTCCATTTCACATCATTCCATTTCCTAAGAATGGTTGTAATGTACTTCACTAATTCAACAAATTTAGAGATGAGCCTTCTTAGAAAATTGATTTTCCCCAAGAAAGACTGAACTTATTTCTTGGATCTAGAAAAAGATAAGGTCTTGATGGCATCTACCCTGCTTGGATCAATTCTTACCCCTTCTGTTGATACAATGTGTCCCAATAATTTACCTTCCTTCATAGCAAACAAGGACTTCTTAGGATTGAGAGAGAGACCAAAATTTTTGCACTTTAGGAAAACCTTTTTCAAATGATGATAATGCTCTTTATCAGATTTTGAGAACACTGTAATGTCATCTAGATAGATGACTACAAACTTTTCCTTCTACCCAATTGTTACACATTATTTTGGTCATCTTGATGATCCATTAACAAACATGTGTTCATGTTCCCAAAAGAGCCTATCTTCATGAGAAAGGTGATTGGCTTTCTCTTCCAAAAAACCTTATTAAGGAGGGTCGTCACAGGCTACACCATAAGTAGGGTGCGACGATGCTTGGTCGTCGCCCTCTGCCCTAAATTTGGTTTAAGACGTCTCTACAGGCTACTCTATAGCTAGGGTGCGATGATGTCAAAAGGCTAAGAAAAGGTCGAACATCATGAAATCTCTAGAAGGGGATCTTCTAGAATATGAGGTGGCATCCATATGGTTGGGATCCTACTCGCTTCTCTGATTTTGTGTGATCATCCTAATTTATTTAACCATCTCTCTTTCCCCTATATAAAGAGGGATTTCTCATGGAAAAGGATAAGGTTAATGATGGTTGATTCAAGCAAGATTAATATTGAATAGGCTAAGAATTGGATGAGGAATTCTACTTTAGTTCATACTTGAGGGCTTCATTTCAGATTATCAAGTCATTATGGATCTTCTTCATTCAAGGTTGGAGCAAGTGTGTGTGTTGGAGAAAAGGGTCATCAGAAGGGGACCTTGCAACATCAAGGATTTGGTTGTAATCTCCACTTTCATTTTAATATGATACAGTGATATGTTTCTTTCCCATAAAAATTTATTTGTTTTATTGTATGATTCCTTGATCACATGCACAGGTTCTCGTTGAATATATTATATTGATTTCACTTTGGTTGGCTTGTGTTCCCTTGCAGATCCAATATCACAAGAGCACCGGAGTGGAGCGAGGATGACAACGAAAAGAGGAAGTGATATTTAAATGATATGTTTCCCATCTCTTGTTTGATAGTAAACTCAATGATTAGAGCTTAGGGAAAGCGTCATGTCATGTTCTATTTTGTTCTAGATCTAGGTGGATCTAGGGAGATTTGTTTATGTCCGAATTTACCGATAAGTCCCATAACAAAATTGGCGACCATACTGGGGATTCTAAAAGGAAATAAGTTGCAATCATAACTCGAGCCAAAGATTACTCTCCGTTCAAAGAGAAAGTTGATGATATACCACCTTCGTTGGTTCAACCTTCTCCCCCAACTTCACCTCCCAACATTCCTCTTCATCTTGAAATACTGGGTCTCGATACATTTCTTCGCTCTCCTCCCAAGGGTGTTGTTCAAAATTTTGCGTTCAACCCTCACGCCCGTGCTGCCCAAAACTACATCATTGTAGAAGATCTTGCGCAAGAACCCTCCGTGATGTCAACTTTCGAAGTCCTTCAAGTTTTCCCTACTTAATGGAAAGCACTATTAAAGGCCATTGGTGGAATTGATCCCACAGATACTAATCTAATAATCTTTGGCTTGGAATATCATGTTCCAAGGCTTCCTCCTCAGTTAGCATTTCAGATCCAAGTTGTTGTTGAAAACAAGAATATATATAGAAATGTTATTGATGAAGGAGCCTCGACTTGCGTCATGTCCATCACTTGTTGGAAAGCCATTGGCTCTCCTACCCTCACCGAATCACAAAATACACTTAAGGCCTTCAATGGTATAGGATTTAAACCCTACGGTGTTCTTCCCTCATTGTCTATTACGTTAGAAGGTAAATCGGTCAATGTTGAGGTTGAGGTCTTCGATGCACCTCTTGATTATAACCTTTTACTTGGTCGTAGTTGGATTGATTCCATGCATGTAGTTGTGTCTACCCTTTTCCATGTGTTACGTTTCCCACACCAAGGAAATGTCGTTATTGTTGACCAAATGGCCTTCTTTAATTATGATTCTCATACTAGCAACGTTCTTTTCATCTCAAAGACACCCCCTAGTTACGACAATGTCGGAGTGGGTCTTTTGAAAGATTCAAATTTGATGGGTACATTTCCAATCCCACCACCCAATATTTCACCTCCTTTCATTACCTCTATTAACATGATATCCACCACTATTCGTGAAACCCCTGAGTCATATGACCCATGGGTAGTACCTAGTCATGGTGATTACCTTCGTTACAACAACAAGATGCCTTTAAGTCTGGTTGAATGCGCCTACCAATCTATTCAATCGGCAACCCCATCCTCCCCTTCTCTCTGTGATTCATCTCCTGATCTATTTCATGTGATTTTTCCTATGGACGAGATGATCATGTTGGTCATGTCTATGGAAGACACTCCTTGGGATGATGGGCATCATCGCTCCATTCTCTTTCTAGAGTGTGACACCATTGAGAGTTACCAATGAATTTCGACTTCGTCGACCGTTGTTGTCATTTCTTCAGTTCTTGAGTCATCACAAAATGTTTTGAACGAAGGGAACTTGAGCAACATTTCCCCTACCATCCCTCTCGGCATATCCATTAAACTTGGAGTCGTGGAGAATGTTCATATCAGGGCCTCATGTTCTACTGATGAGGTCCACACGTATAAATCCATTTTCCAAGAATTTTGCGACGTTTTCGCCTGGAGTTACGAAGAGATGCCAGGTATTGATCCTGATATCAATGTACATGAGATTAAGACATACCTAGACACAAAACCCGTTCGACAGAGACTTCGCCTAGTGCATCCACGCAAAGTTGTTGCTATCAAGTTTGAAGTTGAAAAACTTCTTAAAGTCGGCTTTGTTTATCCCATGGTCTTGACTGATTGAGTATCCAATCTAGTTCTGGTCTATAAGAAACAAGGTACCATCTGCGTTTGTGTAGATTATAGGGACATCAATAAGGCTTGTCCTAAGGACAATTACCCAACCCATTTCATCGACCAGATCGTTGACGACTGCACCGGTAGTGAAATCTTCTCTTTGATGGATGGTTTATTCGGTTATAATCAAATTAATATTTTATCCGCGGACCAACACAAGACTACTTTTATTTGCCCTTGAGGAACCTTTGCCTACCAGAAATTACCCTTTGGTCTCAAGAATGTTGGAGTGACTTTTCAACATGCTATGTCTTATGTTTTCCATGATATTAAGCACATTGTGCAACCCTATCTTGATGATCTACCAACGCATTCCATGCATCGCCAAGATCATCTGGCACACTTGTGGGCCATTTTTGTACGTTGTTGTTATTACCGTATCCGGTTAAACCCACACAAATGTGTTTTTTGTGTGGAGTTTTACCGACTTCTTGGTTTTATTGTGTCGATACACGGGATTCACGCAGACCCCTTGAAGGTTGAGGCCATTCTTAATATACCTTCTCCTTCCACTTTATGCCAGCTCCAAAGTTTGCAAGGGAAGGCAAACTTTTTACATCGTTGCGACTTACTCTACGCAGTTAATCCTGAAAATGATATTAAAATTTTTACGTTGTTTCATCCCCAATTACGTTGAATTGACGAAAGGATTCACTCGGCTACTCAAGAAAGGTTACAAATTCATATGGGATGATACCGCAAACAAAGCCTTCGAAGCTTTGAAACTTGCCTTAACTAGTACACCCTTACTGTTTCCCCCTGACTATAGTCGAGATTACTTCCTCTACTTAGCTACTTCGGACTCTACCATTGCCATGGTCTTAGTCCAAGAGGGTTATTTGCGTGATGAACATGTGATGTATTATTTGAGTCGGAGTCTCACGACTACTGAGACCAAATACCTCCATGTGGAGAAACTGGCCTTGGCATCTGTGCAAGTTGTCCAACGTTTTCGTCATTATATCCTATTACGTAGAACCACTGTTATTTTCGATTGCAACCCTGTGAAAAATATCCTTACGCGACAATTGCTCAGGGGAAAATACTCCAAATGGATAGTGATTCTCTAGGATTTTGACTTGGAGTTTGAACGCGCTAAGCCTAAGAAATCTTTGGTTTTCTTCGAACTGATATGTGACCTCCCTTCCACTGAGACAGAGGATTCCTTGCCTGACAAATCCATTTTTCTGATCAGTTTTGATTGCCTATGGTACGAATATATCATCATCTATCTCCAGACTCAAAATTTTCGGCCCGATCCATCTAGTAAGGATCGTCGTCGTAAAGGATATCAAGCCCGCCAATACATAATTATTGGTGATACTCTGTATCGCCACGGTGTTGATTCCATTTTTCAATGATGTCTCACTTACGGTGAAGTTGAGAAAGCTTTGAATGACTGAGACTCTGGAGCATGTGGCGGTCATATGTCTGGGTATGCCACTGCCCAAAAGATCTTACGAGCGGGTTATTTCTGGCCTTCTTTGTTTAAGGATTGCATCACTGTTGTCCATAAATGCCATGCTTGTAAAACTTATAATAACAAGAGAAGATCTCATCCTGCTCCCTTACATCCTGTAGTTTCTGTTGGTCCATTCTCCAAATGGGGCATTGACTTCATGACATGTAACCCTCACTCGGTCGAGGGGCATGGATACATCATTGTAGCTGTAGATTATTTCACTAAATGGGCCGGGGTGATACCTATATTTGATGACACCGGGAAAATTTCAGCATCGTTCATATTCAATCACATAATTACTCAGTTTGGTGTTCCTCAAGATATCGTTATTGATCACAATAGCCATTTTCGGAATTTTATGATGTCTGAACTTACTGAAAAGTTGGGTCTTCTCCATGAAAACTCAACCCCCTGTTATCCATAGGCTAATGGCTAGGTTGAATTAATAAACAAAGTTCTCATTACTATGCGTCGACGGATTATAGGAATTCATACGACAAGTTGGCACATAATTTTGTTCTCAGCATTATGGGCCTACCGGACGTCCGTTAAGTCTTCCATGAGATTTACACCTTTCCAACTAGTTTATGGTATCAAGGCTATCTTTCCGATTGAATGTGAAATACCATCTTTGAAACTGGTCATTGAACTTCTCCCCAATACCTCTTCCGAAGAAGAGCATCTGTTGTATTTGATGCAACTAGATGAAACACGTCGCGATGCCTCCCTAGTTATTGAAACTCAGAAGAAACGTGTTAAAGCCCAATACAACAGGCATGTCAAGCCATGTGTTTTTTCTGAAGGTGATCTATCTCTCCTTTATGAGAAGAATCGTGATTTTTGTTGGTTGTGGAGCCTGATTATGTTCCTGATTCAGAGGCCATTGCTTTCATCCATGTTTATACCCCATGAATACTTTACACCCTAGAAGTATGTACACTCTTCCATGCGGTGGAGTGCAGCGGGGGGGTACCCCCTCTGCAGGGCCCATGGGGGCTATCCCCTCAGATGGGGGGTTCGGGGGCAAGCAAGCCCCCGGCGGGGGTTCGAGGGCAGCGTCCCCCGATGGGGGTTCAGGGGCAAAGCCCCGAAAGGAAAAATTGCCTTGTAAATGTATATTGTAATTTCATTGTAAATATGGACCATTCATTATAAGGTCACAGATCTAACAGTAGAAATTATGTTAGGGTTTTTTTCCCTAGAAGGAAACCCTCTGTTATGAGGGAAATGTATTGCAGCTATGCATTATGGCGAGTATTGTATTCTGAGAGAGGATACTGTGAGAGAAAGAAGAGGAAGTTACAATAGGTTTTGTTGTAGGTTGTATCCCTTCATTTGTTGGATAATAATAAAGGAAGGACCTGGCAATTTCTCTGGTGGACATAGCCCACACTGGGTGAAACACGTAAATCTGTGTCTCTCTTGTATTGTGTATCTTCTGTGTTTTGTTTCCGCATTTGTTTTATTTTATTGCTCTCCGGTCCTGTTTTTCTAACAATTTTCTAGGGGCCGGTAAATTCGAGGTCGTGCGGTGAGGCCCTTACATTGTCAAACATGTGTTGGAAAAGGGAGCTTATGTGCTAGTTGATTATGACAGAATCCCTTTGAGTGAACCCCGAAATGGGATTTACTTAAAGAAGTACTATGCTTAAGTCATTTTTTCATTAGTTCTTGTACTTTTAGTGTATCATACTCTTGCATTCTTTTTCGTTGTTTGGTTTTGACCTTCAGTTGCTTACCTTTTTTTGTGCTTGGTTTCCAGAGGTTGGTGTCTTCGCTACCCTACATTGGCTTCACTAATGGTGTTAGTCGCAGTACTCAGAATTTAGCATCTATCGCTTGGGCAATCTATGCACCTACAAATGAATTGATTAGTCTACATGGTGTTTGCCTTGGTCATGCAACTAACAATATTGCAGAATATAGTGCATTCATCAAATTATTGACCAACGTTGTGTCGCTTGGAATCCAACATCTTATTGTACGACTCGATTTGCAGTTAGTAGTCCTGCAGTTGAGTAATGCTTACTCCATTCGAGGTCCTATGTTATTAAGGGTATATTTATGAATTCGCCTCTTGGAACGTCATTTTGATTACATTGAATATCAACACATTCCTAGATGTCTAAATACATTAACAGATGCATTGTCCAATTATATGTTAGACAAACATTTGAGAAATTTATAAAATCCAATCACACTTTGTATATACAGCAAGTAAGCCGGTAGAAGCTTCATATATATATAACGATAAAAGTGTTACAAAAAGTGTTTTTGTCTAGAGACCAAAATATCAAAAATTTGAAGCACTTGGCTTCATATACAAATATAGCATCAAGGATGATGCTCGCTATAACACGCAACTGCCTTTGTTAGTTTATGGAGCAGTCGACTAATAAAAGCAGACACACCCACTATATGGCACTGATAATGCCTCGGGATATCATCAATGGAGGCATCTGGGATATTCATCGTAAGCCCCTTTAGATTCTGCTCCAGAATCTTGTATTCAGCAACAACTACTCCTACTACATCAGATCTTTCCCCTCACCTCTGGATCGGGGATGAACCTAGAGGTCGGTAAGGTCCCACATCTGCATCATCAAAGAGTGTTTGATTAGTCATTAGATTAATAACACATAAAAACATATTATATTTAAAATCACAAAAACATTATAAAAACAAAATTTACTTCTTACCTATGTCCCCCCATTGGGAACCCTCAGGAAGAACCAAGTATGGATCACCTCGAAAGTCTAAACCGACATAGGCATATTCATCCACCATAAGAGTCTGGGTCCTCAACCAGTCAAATAATACATCATTATACTTGATGATAGGACCAGTCACATGTCATGCCATGAGGTCGACTCACCTCTTCATTCTTGGATCTTGTGGGGCACGTATACCCCACTCTACCTGCAAGTGTAAATATGGGACCCTCTCCAGGAAGAAGGACACCAAAATCGAACCGTATCCAAATTGTTTCAATTCACCCCTCCTGCACTTGCTTAATTGTTTTTTCATGCTTCTGAGAACCCCGTCACACCAGTTGAAAACACGGGGCTCCATACATTCTAGCGCATATTAGAAGTATCTCTGAAGAGCCATATGGGGAGATGCACTCCCTTCCATGAATGTGGTGGTGTAGAGGACAGACCGTAGAGGCAAATAATAGAGATCTCTAATAGCGACTTTGTCACTATGCTTCTAAGTACCGGGTACGCAATTCTCACTCACATAGTGACTCATAGGCTCACCACCCCCCCTACTACATATCAATGTAACTCAAGCCCCATGGTGAGACAAGCCAGTCAAGAAGTAGATATCCTCGATATCTATCGCAAGAATGTGAGCCCCCACACAAAATACCTATTGGTCCACATCCTACATGTGAACTAAGTATTCGAGCAACCTCAACTGAGCCCTCATGCCCTGGATCTTGAATAATTTTAGCAGTCCACACTGCTGTAGGGCATTTACTGTTCCTGGGTCATTACCGACAAAGTAATCTCCGTCCTCATGCTCTCTCTCTCACCATTCCAACATTATTACCATATAAAGCCTTAAATGGAACATAAAATAGAGATTAGCACCTTCATCTTCTCCATGGAAACTTTTTATTAGCAAATACATCCAAAAAGATTTACGCACGTTGCACGCTAGGACATATGTATAGTGCGGAGTCGTCGCATTCAAGCCTTAAGGCCGACTGCGGCGACCCTGGGTCATTGCAAGCCACGATATAGGGCGTCTGTGACGACCTCCACAGGCGGGTACCCTTGAAACCTCAACCCAGAAAGCCATTTCTAACCAATGAAAAGAAAAATGAATCCATTAAAAGTTGAAGGAGGTGAAAATTACCTGTTCTGCGGAGACCGTTCGTCGAATTATCAACTGTGCCTTCCGCAATCTGTATTGGAAGTTTGAGGTAAAAGGAGGGTTTTGGAACAAATTTTGGGTGGAGTAACAATGGAATGGTAAAATGAAGTTTTTACCCAATTTTATTAACTTTTTACTTTTCCATTTCATTTTTTATATTATTTTATGTATTTCACCTAAACCCTAGAGTTCTAATGATATTACAAGTGTTTGATTTTTCGCAGGTGAGAAATCTAGGAGTGGAATATTGAATAAGGATACATCTTTTAGGTTTGTTTTTGTACATTTTTCGTGTGTACAGATCTTTTAGAGTTTTTTAGAAAAAACTCCGAGCTTAGTTTTTGTTCTTTCTCATGCTCGTAAATCAATGAGAATGTAACTAGGTATACTTTTGTCATTTTTTCGTACTCGTAATGGTAACATGAAAAATGAAACATATGGAGTATCCTTTAAGCTCTTTTCACGCTCCGTAAAAATGAAAATATTTTCGAGCGACCTTGTTCTTTTCACGCTCGTAAAAGTATTTGAAGAAAACATTTGATGGGTGGTAGGTTATCACTTTTTTGGTCTTATCAAATTAATTTACGAAAAAGGAATTGAGAGAGTTCTCTTTAAGTGTTTTTCAGACTCTCTAAACATGAAAAACCCTCGAGTTTTCTCTCTTTGGACTCATTAAATAAACATTGAAAGACCCATATGGGACTGAACCACTCCTTCTTAGGGTTCGTTAAAAATACTCTGAGGGACTCATCCGAAGGATGAGCTTACATCAACAAGCATATGTTATCCTCCTCAATCTTATGTAAAAATAAACAGGTACTCGCTAGAAATGGTGGGGGGGAATTTGAGAAAGAAATGTGTCTCTGTATCCGTGTTAGTGGCAGTAATAGTCTCTCTTGAACATGACACCCCCCTTCATCATTTGAATCAGGGTTGGAAAATCCATTCGTCTCTTGTTTGACCATCCACATGTCCATATGTTGGGTCCTCTTTGAGTCAATGCTGCCAATACCATTGTCGTGTTGTTCATATGTTCAAGAGAAGCCCAGCCTTAATAAGCCTCTTATCGAGTCGGCCATCTGCAGTTGTAAATTTTCTACCATGTCGGCCTTCCCTATGTCAGTTTTGAATCATTTCATACTCTGATCTACCTCAAATCTGTTACTCATTTCGTGTCATTTATGGGGGATACATCAAGGCCCTCCTGTAACGAGTATTTTCCTATTGACTTCAGCTCATTATCCAGGAATAAGACTTAGAAATCATTCCGTACCTTAGATCTTGCATGCCTCAATGGCAGGTTTCTTCGCTTTCAACAGTGGGTTCACATCATTGACCCCTAACTAGAAGATTCTCTCGAGTGTTTGACTTCAACTCTTTTGTCCACACTCGTTGGATTGTACTAGGGTACTATGGGAGTCATTGACATCAATGGTGATTTCCCTCGCACTTGTTAACGGTTCTCATCAGTGACTGGTAATCAAGTGGTTTCTACCATGTTCGAATTCAACACCTGTAATCACATGGTTAGATTCATACTCAGGAACGACGGAAATGAAGACCCTGGGTCATACCATTCTAGTCCAAGTTGCGACAAAGTATTCATGATTTGTATTGATACATAGATCCACTTTGTATGTCTCGTGGCTATGTCTGAATTTGAAATCTTTAGAGAATAGATCCACAATGTATGATGGGAGGCTATGTTGATTCACGATGACATGGATCTACAGTGTATGTTTGGTGGCCATGACTCATTTGACACTTTGTAATCTGAGTATGGGAATGACTACCTCAGACAATGGTATATCAATATGTTGATGCTTGATTGTTCGCAGTTTCCCGATTGGTGCACTCTTTTGTTTCCAACACACACATTCTACAAAGTATTTTGGTTGTCACAAGTTCCAGTCTCATACTTTGGGGGCCATTCTGTTAAACATTATTTTTTTCATCTTGATGATCCATTAACAAACATGTGTTCATGTTCCCAAAAGAGCCTATCTTCATGAGAAAGGTGACTGGGTTTCTCTTCCAAAAAACCTTATTAAGGAGGGTCGTCGCAAGTTGTACCATAAGCAAGGTGCGACAATGCCTGGTCGTTGCCTTCTGCCCTAAATCTAGTTTGTGATGTCTCTGCACACTGCTCTACAGCTAGGGTGCGACGATGTCAAAAGGCTAAGAAAAGGTCAAACTTTGTGAAAGTTCTAAAAGGGGATCTTCTAGAATATGAGGTGGCATCTGTATGGTTGGGATCCTACTCACTTCTCTGATTTGGTGGGATCATCCTAATCTCTTTAACCATCTCTCTTTCTCCTATATAAAGAGGGATTTCTCATGGAAAATGCTAAGGTTAATGAAGATTGATTCAAGCAAGATTAATATTGAATAGGCTAAGAATTGGATGAGGAATTCTACTTCAGTTCATACTTGAGGGATTCATTTCAGTTTATCAAGTCATTATGGATGTTCTTCATTCAATATTGGAGCAAGTGTGTGTGTTAGAGCAAAGGGTCATCAGAAGGGGACCTTGCAACATCAAGGCTTTGGTTGTAATCTCCACTTTCATTTTAATATAATACAATGATATGTTTCTTTCCCATAAAAATTTATTTGTTTTATTGTATGATTCCTTGATCACATGCATAGGTTCTTGTTGAGTATATTATATTGATTTCACTTTGGTTGGCTTGTGTTCCCTTACAGATCCAATATCACAGGAACACCAGAGTGGAGCGAGGACGACAATGACAAGAGGAAGCGATAATTAAATGGTATGTTGCCCATCTCTTGTTTGATCGTAAACTCAATGATTAGAGCTTAGGTAAAGCGCCATGTCCTGTTCTATTTTGTTCTAGATCTAGGTGGATCTAGGAAGATCTATTTATGTCTGTATTTACCGATAAGTCCCATAACACCAATGAAGGGAATTTCCATTGCTCGTTGAAAGGTCGCTCCTTCATTCATCAATCCAAAGGGAATTTTAGCATACATGAATGTGACCCAAGGATTAGTAAAGGTTGTCTTCTCCCTATCTTCAGGAAAGACACAGATCTTATTGTAGCCAAAAAATCCATCAATCATAAACATCCTAGATGAACCAATGACTCTCTGCAAAATGTGCTCCATCTTTGGCAAGGGTAAATTATCTTTCTTAGAGCTTCTATTCAAATTCCTGAAATAAACACATAGTCTAATTTCCCCATTTTTCTTTCTCACAGGGACCAAGTTATCCACCTACTCAGAGTGTCTCAAAGGAATGATGATTTTGGCATCCAACAGCTTCTTCACTTCTTTTTCCATAATAGGTAGCAACATGGGATTTATCTGTCTGAGTTTCTTCCTAAAAGGCTTGGTCTCCTCTTTCAAAGGGACCTTTATGTTCAATGATGTTTGTGTCATATGCTCTTAAATCTTCATATTTTCAGGCAAACACATCAACAAACTCCTTTAAAAGCTTAACATACTCAGCCCTTTGTTCCTTTGACAAGCTACTAGACAACGTAACATACATTGGATCATCCTATGTACCTAAATTGCATTCAATCACCTCAACATTTTTAGTTGAACCTTTAACCTTTACAACAACATCATTTCTATCAAACAATATCTCCAAGGGGACTAGTCCTTTTGGAATATGGTTACTGGGCAACTGAACAATATGATGGTCAACAATTTTATTCAAAAAAATATCAACATGAGGGATTTTTTCAGTATCATGATCTTGATCAATATGTAAGGTATAAAACTCATCCATAGTCTCAAGAAATATTTTTATCTCAATATAATCATCAAAAACCTTCCAATGTTTGACATTGTCAGGTATAGAGGGTATATACTTCACTTCCACATCATATTTGAGTTTAGGGGGAAAAGGAATTCTGAAATTACTTGTTGAAACAACCAAGGAATTTTCCATAGTGTTCTCCTCTCTTGGAACAAATGAGATATTAAAAGCTACGAAGAAGCTATCAACAAGATCCCAAACTTCATTTCTGTAAGTCCTTAACCTGGGGTGTTTAGCTTGATACAAATTTTTAACTTGATGAACAATTAATTCAGCATGTCCAAACACTGCTAGCTCTTCAATCCTCATGTCTTTAGTAGCCCTCAAAATCAAAACAAGAGCCTCATATTATACCACATTGTTTGTAGTTTCAAATTCAAGCTTGTAGGACAAAGATATGATCTCTTGGGTAGGCGAAATAAATACTACCCCAGCACCAGCACCTTCCTTAGAAGAGGCCCCATCAAAAAACATCTTCCAAATAGAGGTATTAGGAGGAGGATCTTCACAAGAGGTGATGGATTGTTTTTTTATTTCAATAGGTGGTTGAGGAGCATCAGTGAGTTGTAACATAATGGATCCTAAATCAGTATCAAGTGCAAAAATAGGGTGGTTAGTAGGATTTTCACCATCACTGATTATGTAGGCTAATTTTTCCTCCCTATAAAACCTTATATGTTCTCCCCCAAACACAGGAATGGTGGCATATGAAAGGTCCATCTGCAAAGTTTCACCTAGTCTTTTGATCCAATATCTTGACAAGAGCATCCAAAACTTAGCGGGGGACATCAGTCGCCACAATATCCATGACCACACTTTTCATTGGCAATTGGAACACGGTAACAACCAGGTATTTTATAACCCCAAGACACTTCACCTTCCTGGAATCAAATGAGTACAGGTCATGGTAGGTTTTTGTAATTTCCAACCCAATATCATCCATGACATTTTTAGGCATGAGGTTATGAGATGCCCATGAGTCCATCAAGCAGTTGTGAATCACCTTATCATGAATGTTTAATGATGTGTAGAAAAGGGGGGAAGAGTCATCTTTATCCTCTACCAAAGGTCCCAGGATGACAGTTGGGTTTTCATATTGAAGGTTGACTAAATCAGTGGAAATAGAGGAAGGCTCGGGTTGTAGCATTTTAGAAAGATATCTTTTGAATTCCTCATTCTTAATCAGCTCAAAAAAAGGTACAGGGATTTTAATTTTTTGAATCTCACTCTCAAATATAAAAGAGGATCGATATTCCAGAATCTCCTTAACTTCCGGGGTAGGGATCTTAGCCAATGCCTGGGGGTTTTGTGCATATTTTTCTTTTCTTCCAGCTGCCATAGCCTTAGCAGAATTTTTTGTTTTAGTGGGTTGATCAGAAGTGTTAGTCTTCCCCTCTTTATTTTTTGACCTTAAATTGTATTTACTTGGATTGCCAATTGTTTTTTCCCCTTTACTCAATTTATTTAGATGACTATCCATGAGAGACTCTTCATAAGCAGATTGTGTTAAATGAGGAGATGAAGAGGTGTCACCAAGAAAATGGATTTCAGGATCAATTTCTTCATCCTCTTCTTCATCAACAACAAGGTTGTTTTGGAGAAGGGCTTGGACGTTTTGATCATCTATATCCCTATTTCTTTGATCTCTTGGGAGGACCTGAGGGGAATTATTTGATCTTCTGAAATTACCTCTATTATCAGCGTTTTGTGTGTTCCTATAGTTTTGTTTTCCTTCAAGTTTCAACTTCTCCATTTCAGTAGAAAGTGATTTTACCAATTTTGTAAGCTCATCAACTTGAGGGTGGAGAACAGGGGATTCTGAGGTTGAAGCTTCCGCCCTACCTTTCTTTATGTCTCTATCATATTTTCCCCTAAGCTTGTCAGCTGCCAATATGTTATATTCTACTTCCAAAGTTTCATCTTGCATATGAGCTAGAGAGGTAGATCTTCTTTCTCTCAACAGGAGGCAAAACTCAGGGTCAAAAGCACTGGCATAGGTAATCTGGGCAAAGGTTTTTGTAGGATTTATTCCAGTGGGAATCTTGTTGTACATTCTATTAAATCTTTTTGAGAAATCTAAAACAGATTCCCCCTCTTTCCTCTTAAGTGGCCCAATTTCCTCTTAAGTGGCCCAATTTCTGTAATATAATAAAGGAAATATTTTGTATCCCCCTGATGCCTCAAGAAAGCATCATCCAAAGCTTCAATCCTAGCAATAGATCCAGGAGTCAAACCCCTAAACCATTTTATATCCTCACCTTCAAGGCTCTGTACAAATACCCTCATCCATATATCTTCATCCTCAATGTTAATATTATCTACATAACTATAAAAAGTTGCAAGGTGTTCCTTTGTAGTTATGTCTTCATCCCCTATGAACTTGGGCATGTACTTAAGGTAGTCTCCAAATAGGAGAGCATTCATAGGATGAGGTAAAATAAGAGGGGCATACCTAGTAGCCACTATGATATCCATAATATTTCTAGGAAGATTAGCACCTGCCATTGGGTTGTGAACTGTAGGAGAACAAGGGGGGGATGGAGTTTCGACAGATACAAATGCAGCTTGGATTCTTGGAGAAAGAGGAATCTTGGATGGAGAGGTTTTAATTTTCAGAGGAAGAGTTTGAGTCTTGGAGGAAGATGGTATAGGGTCCAAGGGAAAAGAGGTTTCCTCTTCTTGAGTCACAACAACTTTGATAGGAGGAGTAGGAAGGCCGAAAGTAGGAAAATCTTCAAAATTCTCAAGTCTGAACCAACTTAAAACATCAAGAGAAGCAAGGGTTTAAAAATTTTCTTCTTTCAATTTGGGACTAAAAGAAGAGTATTCAACAGGAAAATTTTCAAAATCCAAACTTTCAGAAACTTCAGTAGAAGGTAAAATAGGAGAATTGGATATGGCTACTGGAGTTTTAAAAGTAGAATCATGCAAATAACCAGAAGTACCTGGTAAAATAGCTAAAAATCCTTCTTGAGAAGCCTTTCCTTTCTTGATAATATTCTTTGGGTCAACTTCAAGTGTTACGAGAGGTAGATGTGGAGTAGACCTCATGTGTTTGCCTTTAGAAACCACAACTAAAACAGTGGAGTCACCAGGTGAAAGTTGCAATATTTAATGTACTGAATTCTAATGCACCTTCAGAATCAGTATGATTTTTTGTTCAATCCCAGGGAAATGTCTTCGTTTCATTCCCCGACAACGACGCCAAGAATGTTATCACTAAGAATCACCCTCAAATTGCAAGAGGATAAGCCAAGTACCCATCAAAAGGTTTGTGAATGTAAATTAATGATGAAAGGTCAAATGGACAAAACTCAACCTAAGAATGTTTTAACATAGAAAAACTAGGATAGCATGCATAAGAAAATGAGGTTTTCATTAACTTCAGACAATGGTTTAAGGATAAAGGTGAATAGAATGAAGACTTAGTGAGGAAGGTGGATCAGTTTGCTATAAGTATCGGGCCTTCAAGAATCCAGGAGAAGAAAAACTCAGTCACAAGAACTTCTTGAACTTAAAGTTTAAAAAACTGAAAAACATTCATAGAAGCATTATAATCAAACATCCATTATAACACAACCACAACATCTCAAATGGATCATCCAATCATGAGCATTTCAGAGTAAGAGGAAACAAGATGATGAAAGGAAACAGACTTCTATTAACGAAATTGTCTCAAGTCCCATACATAACCAGATAACAACTCTTCTTAGTCAAAATATTACAAAAAGGGAGCTCTGCTCAACCATATAACCCTCTCCTATCATTCATATGATGTATTTATCATCAAGATAGTAGTTGGTGTCTTCTCTTGTCAATCTTGTTCCTTATGTCAGAAGGAAACTCGGGTCAATCTGGGCCTACAAGAAAAACTTCCCTTTGTGGTACTTCGGGCTCACAGTTTTCTGTCTCCTCGGCCAAACCCTCCATGCTTCCATTTATGGGGGGGATAGTCGATTGTTCAACCACTAGTCCTTATTTCATTCACTGATTTCTCCTTGGAAAAACTGCCCTCTGTGGTACTTCGGGCTAACAGCTTTATGTCTCCTCGTCCAGACCCTCCATGCTTCCATTTAAGGGGGGCGGTTGATTGTTATCTTTCCTCTAGTGATAGATTGGTCGCAGTCTGTTAACATTCTTCTTCTCGTCATGATGCTCCTTTGATGATTTGGCTTAATGACCAGCTTATGTTGCCACGCGTTGATCTCAGATTGGACCCCATATAAGCACTTGATTGTGGAAGTTTCCAAGGGTGGTTTGGGTCCACACCGCTTCGACCCCTGAAATCCACCACCAACTGCCATGTACCTCTTTTACTATACCATGGTTTTGATTGTGGGACCGCTCTAGAATTTTAACGCTTGAGCAGGTTTTGTCCCTGCAATGAAGTGTGGTCGTCAATCTGTTGCAATCTTCAATCTAGGCAACCCTACTATTTTATCGCCCCCACTAAAATTTATCCGTCTACCAACTTCAGAATCATTTTAACCATGTTTGGAGATGGAGCCAATTTTGGCGCTTGGGAGATTTGAATGTCGAGCAAGAATACCTCCCAGAGGACGATCTCCTGAATCTGACATGGTGGCCTAACATTACAATGTTGACGTGTCATGGAAAGAAGGGTGACATGTGTCACATGGAAATGGGTGAATGATGCAACGAAATGACCTGGAATGAGTGCCACATGTCAGGGCCAGATGGAAGCCACTTGTCTCCACGGATGAGAGCCACTAGTCTTGATGGATGAGTGCCAAGTGTCTTTGGTACTTTGGCACTTCGGGCTTTGGGAGTTTTGGATTGTGAAGCGTGAAAAACTCCTGGAGTGGTACGGGCCCAGAGTGACATGGCGGCCTGATGTTATATGATGTCACAGCTAGTGATGGATGAGTTCCATGTGTTGAGTTGGAAAACACCCATGGAGTGGTAGGGCCTGAAGCGACGTGTCATCCTGACGTTACTTCGGGACTTCGACTCTTTGGGACTTCGGGATGCTTGGAAGGAAATCTCCTAAAGTCACTTTCTCCTAGTTGATGTGGAAGGTTGTCATTACTTTGGCACTTCAGGACTTAGCGACTCTGGGACTTCAAGATGTTTGAATGGAAATCTCCTGAAGTGACTTTCTCCCGGTTGACGTGGAAGCCTCTCGTTACTTCGGGGCTTCAGGATTTAGGAGATTTTGAATGCAGACATGAATATCTCCCGAAGTGAATTTCTCTCGGTTGACGTGGTAGTCTCTCATTACTTCAGGACTTCGGGACTTCATCTCTTCAGAACTTCCGGATGTTTGGATGGAAATATCCCAAAGTGACTTTCTCCCGGTTGACGTGGAAGCCTCTCGTTACTTTTAGACTTCATGCTTCAGGAGATTTTGAATGCGGGCATGAATATCTCCCGAAGTGACTTTCTCCCGGTTGACGTGGCAGTCTCTAGTTACTTCGGGACTTCCGGACATCAGGATGTTTGGATGGAAATATCCTGAAGTGACTCTCTCCCGGTTGACGTGGAAGTCTCTCATTACTTCTAGACTTCAGGACTTCAAGGCTTTTGTCTAGTCGCTAATACTTGCACAACTTTAAAACTCTGACTGTCCGAGAGCCATTGATCTGAATTGTACATGGGATCTCCACCATTGAAAATCAAGCCTATCTGCTTGCTTGTATTTCAAGCTCGAAATGGGCTGCTCTGAATGTTGCATTTCTCTCCTGGTTTTTCCCTATTTTGCAAACAAAGGACTTGGTCAGCCTGCAAAAACTACATATGACCCATGACAACTTCATGTGATAACAGACTGGATTAGTACCATGGAAAATTACTTCGAGTATGAAAATGTAGCAAATGAAAAGAAGGTAAAGTTTGTTGTAACAAGGATGTAAGGACATGCATTGCTCTGGTGGGATGGAGTACAAGCTGAGAGGTAGAACAAAGGCAAGACAAGAATCAAACGCTGGGACATAATGGTAGAAAAAATGAAAGGTAATTTCATTCCCTAAGATTATCAGCTCAATCTTTTAGACAAATGTAAAATCTGAAACAGGAAGGTATGTCAGTTAAAGAGTATATTGAAGAGTTTTATAAATTGAATATTAGAGTTGGTCACATAGAAGAAAACCCAAAAAAGGTTGTTAGATATCTTAATGGAATAAGATACGAGATTTAAATTGAAATTTAAATTTAATCTCCTAATACGGTTGAGGAAGCATATTGGTTTTCTCTTAAGAATGAGGAAAAGTTGGAAAGGAAGAAAAGTCAAAGAGGAAGAGGTAGGATTCAAACAAGAGGAATAGGACAACAAGGTGGTAAAGGAAATTTTCCAGCTCAAAAATAAGAAGCCAACAATTCACATTAGCAAGAATAGTCACCAAGAGGTGGTGATTTCAGAGGAAGAAGACCTTATAAAAGATGTAGGGGCTCTCTTATCATATGTTTTAGATGCAATAAATTTGGGCATAGATCATATGAGTGTCCAGAAGACACTTCCACAAGTAGAGGAAGTGAAAACATTGTTCAAGTTGAGGAAGAAAATGTGCAGCCACATGTGCATGAGAATGCACCAGAGATTAGAGAGTCTTTGTTGATGAAAAGAGTATTTCTGAAACTAGTTAAGGAGATCAAAGAACCCACACATAGGAAGACACTCTTTAGAAATATATGTAAAAGAAAAGGTAAATGTTGTAAAATCATTATTGATAGTGGTAGTACTGATAATTTGGTTTCGACATAAATGGTTGAAAAATTGGCTTTGAAGAAGATAGTACATCATGTTCCCTACAAAGTGTCATGGCTACAGAAAGGACATCAGTTGTTGGTGAATGAACAATGTGAAGTGGAGTTTCATATTGGAAGCTACAAAGACAAGGTACTTTTTGATATTATGCCTATGGATGTGTGTCATATTATGCTAGGTAGACCTTGGTAGTATGACAAGAAGGAAATACATGATGGAAAGAACAACGCCTGGGGAGAATCACACACTCTTACCATTAAAGGATGAAGGGAAAACTAAGAAAAACAACCCTAAGGTACCACTGATCAATGGAAACAATTTCTACTGGAAATTAAAAATGAGGAGGTACATTTTGCTTTAGTTGGTAAGCCCAAGGTAATTCTCACTAGCACAAATTTAAATGATTTTCCTAAAGAATTTCAAAATTTGTTGGATGAGTTTGTTGATATTGTGGTTTATGATTTTCCAAGTGAGTTACCTCCATTAAGAAGTATCAATCATCACAGATTTGATTTGTAAATCATTTATGTCCCTATGCATTTCTTCATCTTCATAAAGAGTCCAAGTAGGATTGTCTGGAGGCTTATTTGGTGTATAAGTTCCCTTTTTTAGTGGCATGTTGGCCAAGTATCACTTTAAACCTTAATTTTGAGGTGGTTCTGGTAGACAATCTTCCTTTTATTGTATCTCCAAAATTTAGGCCCTTATGAGTATGAAATTTTCTTTTTTATAGGTCTTTGATATTTCTTCTCTGCAATGCCATGGGTCTGATAAAAATTAGATGTTCCAAGTGGAATTTACGGTAACTTCCCCACAACTTGCTGATTTTTGGCCTTTCTAGGAGATCTCACTTGTATAGCGTGCCCCACATAAAATAATTCATATCAAATTCTGAAACTCGTACCAAAACTACTACAGGGTTTCCACTATCTAATGCAACTAGTCTCACTCAATTTTGATACTCTAGGAAGAAGTTATGATTGTTTTACCCGGAACACCTGCTTGAGACTAGTCAATAGGACTAGTCAGATACCCTATCTTCCACAAGCTGTATCTACAAATTTAAGATGACTTAGAAGATGAAATTTTTACCACAGATACCTTACTAATTTATGTGAATAGCCTCTAGATTTCAGGGTTTGAAAAGTTACAAAAACAAATTTATAGCGAAAATTCCTCGATGACTCAATTTAGGATGATTCCATAACCCTATCTTACAAAGGTTGTATCTCCGAAATTATAATGCCTCGGGAGATGAAATTTTAACCCAATGTACCTTGATCCATCTACTAAATATCCTCCAAGTTGTTCCTTCTGAATTGTTGTATAAAAAAAGTTATAAAGAAAATTCCAAGGTGTTTCATATGTAGTAGCGAAACCCCAAGACTTTCAGCTCTGATACCATATGTTAGGAACCAAATATCAATATAGCATAGAAAAACCTTAGAATAAGTACTCAACACCTTGAAAAAGAGATAAATTCAAATAATAAGCCTCTTCAAGGGGGGAACCTCCTTAATCCCACATAAATGTCCAAATATAAGATGATTCCAAATGAAAATGTCTCCTTGGTATATAAAGGAGACTAGGAGGTATAATTACAACTAATGGACTAAAGCCGGCATAAATAAAATAACATTACTAATATAATATTGCCCAATTAAGGGGTAATGAGCCACTATTTAGGGCTTAACAACCAACATTCCTAATCAGGCAACATATTGAATGATTCCAAAGGAGAATGAGGAGATTAAAAACTAGGTACAAGAATTGTTGGATAAGGGTCTGATCAGAGAAAGTTTGAATCCATGTGTTGTTCCTATAGTTTTAAGTCCAAAGAAAGATGGAGGATGGAGAATGTGAACAGATTCCAGATCCATAAACAAAATCACAATCAAGTACAGATTTACATTACCCTGTATTGATGATTTGATGGATTGTTTGAGTGGTGCTAAATATTTTTCAAAACTAGATCTGAAAAGTGGGTATCATCAAATAAGAATTAGAGAAGGTGATGAATGAAATACAACTTTTAAAACTAATGATGGATTGTATGAATGCCCAGTAATTCCTTTTGGACTCATAAATTCCCCTAACACTTTTGTGAGGTTGATGAATGAAGTGCTTAAACAATTTATTGGTAAATTTGTCATAATTTACCTAGATGATATCTTGGTCTACAATCAATCAAGAGAAGAACATTTGAGACACCTTAGATTGGTTTTAAATAAATTGTAGAAAGAAAAACTACTAATCAATCTGAAAAAGTGTAGTTTTGTGAAGATGGAGTTGGTTTATTTGGGTTTTGTGATATCAAGAGATGGCTTGAAGATGGATCAAGAGAAGGTGAAGACTATAATAAATTGGCCTACCCCAAGGAGTATTTTTTAGGTAAGAGTATTTCATTGTTTGGCAAGCCTTTATAGAAAATTTATCAGAAATTTTAGTGGGATATGCGCTCCAATTGTGGAAACAATTAAAGAAAGAAAATAGACATTTAGATGGACAGAGACAACTGATAAAAGATTTAAATTATTAAAGAAGAAAATTACATAACAACCAATTTTAGCATTGTCATATTTTAATAATCCCTTTCAAGTTGAATGTGATGCAAGTGGGACTGCAATACGAGTTGTTCTAAGTCTAAGAAAGAAAATGTGTTGCTTACTTTAGTGAAAAATTGAATGGGGCCAAACAAAAATATTCTTCATATGATAAATAATTGTATGCCAATGTTCAAGCATTGAATAAATGGAGACATTACCTCATGCCTAAATAATTTGTTCTTTATACTAATAACCATGCCTTGCAATTTATCAATAGTCAAACCAAGTTAAATCAGAGACATGTTAAATGGGTTGATTTTTTGTATAATTTTACCTTTGTTATTAGACATTTAAGTAGGAAATCAAATAAAGTAGCAAATGCATTAAGCATAATCAATTTAATCTTGCATGATTTTCAAGTGAATGTCTTAGGATTTGATGATTTGTAAGAGATGTATAAGGATGAAACAAATTTTAAAGATGCTTATGCAGCCTGTGAGAATTTAGTGAACATGGACAAAAGTCCATGGTTAGCATATATGATACAGGAAGGATTATTGTTTAAAGGCAACAAATTATGCATTCCCAGATGTTCAATGAGAGAAAATTTGCTAAAGGAAAAGCATAATGGAGGATTATTAGGAAATTTTGGATAAGACAAAATGTTTGCTTGGATAAGTGCATTTTATTTATGGCCTGATATGCAAAATGATGTTAAAATATTCGTTGACAGATGTAGGGTCTATCAGTATGCAAAGGGAAGGGGTCAAAATGTTAGATTGTATTAGCCATTGCCAATCCCAAGCAAGCCCTAGGATTATGTAAGTATGGAATTTGTGTTAGGATTGCCAAAAAATCAACAAGGTAATGATTCAATATATGTGGTTGTTGATAGATTCTAAAAAATGGCATATTATATAGCTTGCAAAAAGAAGAGTGATGCAACCAATATTGAAAATTTGTCATTTAAAGAGGATGTTAGACTGAATGGATTACCAAAAAACATTATTTCTGACAGAGACACAAAATTTGTGGGTCATTTTGGAGAAATTTGTGGAAAAATTTAGGAACCAATATCAACTTTAGCTCAACATACCACCCACAAACTGATGGGAAAACAGAGGTGGTAAATATAAGTTCAGGGAATATTTTAAGATGTTTGGTAGTAAATATCCCAAGTAATGGGATCAGGTTCTTGCACATGAAGAGATGCATATAATGATTCACCCAATAGAAGCACAAGGTTAAGTCCATTTCAAATTTTGTATGGAATGCATCCAAGAGAAATTTATGAATTAAGAAATTTATGAAAACAAGAAATGAGAAGTACTGACGATGAAGATTTTGCAGTAAGTATGCATGAATTGAAAGAAAGATTCGAGTAGTAGCTACAAGACAACAACAACAAGTACAAACAGAGAGAAGACATGAAGAAGAGAAAACTAGATTGTGAAGTTGGAGACTTGGTTATGGCACACCTCAGAAAAGAAATAATTCCTAGAGGGGAATACAACAAACTAAAACTGAAAAATATTGGACCATGTAAAGTATCGAGGAAATTTTCCTCAAATTCTTATGAATTACAACTTCCAAGTAACATTGGAATTTCTCCAATTTTAAATGTATATCATATTTGTACCCCTTCAAGGAATCAATAGAAAATTCAACATATGCACATGTTAATGACAAATTTCAGACCATTGACTAGGAGAAAAAACTAACTACAACACATCAGAAACAAATTGAATCAGTTTTGGAGAAAAAGGTAGTAAAGAAGACAAGGGGTAAAGAGTAATTTCAGTACTTAGTCAAGTGGAAAGGACAACCACTTGAAGATGCCATGTGGATGAAAACAATGGAAATTTCTAAATATTGTGTAAGTATTCAAGAACTCCTGGAACAACACCCAAGAATATGTCTTTTCTTCCCCGGGAGTCTGATGTAGGAGCATCTTTTCAAATCAATTTAGTATTTTACCTCTAGAAGGTCTTAGGAATTTATGAGAGGAAGTTGGGTTCCTCATTGTTATAGAACTTGGTAATTTGTTGTCATAGTTCTAGAATGTCTCTAAGTGTGTTTGAGAAGAAGTAGTTTTCCATGTAATGTAACAACTATGTGTATTTTAGATAGAGAGTTAGAAATTCTAGGGTGAATTGTTTGGATTCGGTCCTATTCAAGGAAACAAATCGGTTATGATTAAGAGAAATTAGGGGGTTTTGGTTTTGAGGGTCGATTTGATCTCAAGAATCGATTTTATTTTCTTTATATAAATAAAATCCCCTGGGCGTGAAAACGTAGAGTAGAGGAGAGCATGAAAGTAATCAGAACTGAATTTTTTCAAAGAATATCAGTTGGTGTTCACATTAGCGATTTAATAAGTGATTTAGTTCCGAACTCAACTCTTTATTCATTGTCAATGATTTTTGTCATTCCTCAAGCCAGAGAGGACAGTTTGTATGCATAGTGAGTTCGCAAATATTAAATCTTAATGTCAAAATTGTTTGCAGGTTTTAGTCTGACATGATTATAATCGTAGCAAGCACCTAAATCTAGTGGAGCCAATATCTATAGAGACACCACTAACCGAACCAACCTTCAAACTTTTATGTTAACAAGTGTGTGTTAGTTCCTCCGGTGGTCGGTTAGTTGGTTAACAAGATCATAGAATAGGTGGAATCATGGTGACATGGTGAAATATAAATAGTTGATCGTTTATTATCACAGAGATGGACGACTAATAACAATCTAACCAGGCAGAGATTACAATAAAGAAGAGGGGATTGTATACCTGGTGGGTTGATGAAAGTGTATAGCCAGTGGTTCGGTTGAGAAAAGAATAATCGATGGTCAGTGTAATTGATATTTTGATGTTCGATTAGGAGCATGGTAGAGATTTTCCATCCAATGATGGGTGGTCTGGTGTAACTAGTGCCTGGTGGTCTGGTGAACAATTGGTGTAGACGAGAACTTCCCCTGGTTTCCTAGTGCTCCAATGGGTCTAGTGTCAATTGACAGAACAACCGATAGATGGGATTTTTAGGCGTTCATTAGCGGGAAAACCTGTAATTTTCAAAATTAAAGTGGATTTAGCAAATTTTATTGTATAAATGCATGGAGCTAGTCTGGATTGGCATCAAAGTGAAAGTAAGTTTTTTCTTTCAATTATGTCCACATAATTGAAAGAAAAAACTAGTCCGGATTGGCGTCAAAGTGAAAGTAAGTTTTTTCTTTCAATTATGTTCACATAATATATTTGTTACAATTAATATTTGTAGTTATTACAAATTAACTACCTTATTTCTATTTATGATGTTCAAAGGGATTCATAATAGGCTTCCACAAGGTATGAAATGATATTCCACCCAATTTAGTAAGTTGGTGTACTAACACTACCTATAATTAGCTCATTTGTTGGCACAATGCATATTGAGAAGAACATGACAAGATGCCTTTGGAGAATTTAGGATGGAAGGAATAAAAACAATTTTTCAAAATTATAAGTGGCATCGATGTATTCAATGTTATGCAATATTTGAGTCATACTAATAGGGATGGACATCTAGCCAAACTTCCATAGTTATTAGCAGAGCAAGAGAGAAACATGGTGAAAGACATTATACATAATATTAAATTTCACATTGGTTTTCCTTCAAAAATACAAAATATTAACCAAAAAAAAAAGTGATTTTCGCAGGGTGGAAATAAACAATTGGCATACGTTTATTAAGTTTTTATTTTCTAATCATTATAATATAAAATTATACAGATCATTATTAATATTTATTTGTTTCTAAACTTTTAAGAATAATGAAACCTTCAATTTTACAATTTGTTTTATCTGTGTCTCTCCCAAACAACTTTCATCACAACATAAGGAAGATTATATATGAACTAAGAAAATCATGAGGTAAATAGAAATTTATAATTTTAATGATATAATTTATATATTTATTGTAAATCAACATGTATGGTCCATTGTAACATATTTTACTAACATGTGTTTTAATGGCATGTTTAGGTGGTTTCCATCAAAGGAAATACATCAAGAAGCGATTAGGTATTAGAAGAGACAAATTCCTCATTTAATGTGTGAAATGAAAAATCATTTGCCTCCTAATTGTTTCAATGCATGAGAACACTACCTTATTCATTGGGTCAAGGAGAATGAAATATGTGGACTTGTACACACAAGCTCAATGTGGTTAATGGAAAGACACTTAAATACACTCAAAGAATTTGTTTGATAGAGATCATCTCCAGAAGGATTAATGGTAGATGGATATATGGCATGAGATCATTGTATCATATTTTACTAACATGCATTTTAATGGCATGTTTAGGTGGTTTCCATCAAACAAAATACATCAAGAAGATATTAGGTATTAGAAGAGACAAATTCATCATTTAATGTGTGAAACTCAAACTCATTTTACTCCTAATTTTTTCAATGCATGAGAACACTACCTTATTCATTGGGTCAAGGAGAGTGAAATATGTGGACTTGTACGCACAAGGTCAATATGGTTAATGGAAAGACACTTAAATACATTAAAAGATTGTGTTTGATAGAGATCATGTCGAGAAGGATTAATGGTAGAGGGATATATGGTATATCAATTCATGATGTATATTAGAGAGTACTGACCCCAAGAGGATATCGAAGTTCCTCACATATTGGACAACAAAAGCACCAACAAATTTGATGGGGGAGTTTTGATGGGGAAAGGGAGATGGAGGAAAGTGAAAGGTGAGTTAATACATATTTTTATTTTAAGTTTTATTCATAAAACAAACATATGTATTGAATCATTAATCAAATGTTTTAATTTTCAAGTAGCAGAGAGTGAGACACAATGAATCTACATATTGCAAATAGTTATGATTGTTGATGTTTCAACATCGAGCAAAAATTCTCCTAGATTATCATCAACATATATATATATATATATATATATATATATATATATATATATATTATTTATAAAATATTTATAATATAATGTATAAATAAATAATAATGAATACATCATAATGAAAAGACATGTCTTATCCAAAAGACGTGTCTATTAATGAAAGGGCACCCCTGTGTGGGTATATATGGCCCTCATTGTCATTGTAATCAATCATCTCATATCTCATACATCTCATATCATCTCATACAATATTTACTTACCATTTTCATTTGAGATTTTCAGTGTGTAATTATTCTATGATAACAGTATCATAAGGCAATAATTATCAGATCTGAAAATCAGAAAATTCAACATGGTATGAGAGTTTTTAGAATCTTTTATGAAGCTAGTTAAAAGGCTTCAGTGCCGGATCTGATAGATTTTCTTCAGATCTCTTATTTTTTGCAATTTTATGGTTGTGTTCATGAGCGGCATGTGTACACAGAGTGACCACAGTTGGGGTCATGAGTGGCCTATGCACACATATCAATCACGGTCATTGTCACAAGTGGCATATGCACACAGGGCAACCCCATTCCCTTTGGTCGCGACTTGCCTAATTACAAGGCACGATCGCCTTAAGGATGTGAGGTCTAGAGATTCTCACATGGAGATCTATAGTGAGGAGAAAGAGGCTCTGAAGGATAAGGCTACAGATCTCTCTTTCCCAATTGTTCACCCTTTAGACTATCAGGAGGAGTTAGTAGAGCCACCAAAGCCAGTGGATCCACCTAGAGATGTTGCAGTGACCATGAAGAGGCCAACATGGCTTCATGACACTTTGCAGGATACAGAGAGGCATGCATCTCCCAGTGGTACTTTCAGGGAGAGAAAATGATCTCATAGGTTCTCAAGTTATATGGAATTGATGAGTCACATCATTAATTCTGAAACTTCTAGTTATGAGGAGGAAATAAGCCAAAAGTTTTGGAAGGATACCATGATGGAATATTATCATTCCATCATGAAGAATGATGTGTGGTTGATTGTGACGAGACCTGAGAGGAAGTCAATGGTGACTTCCAAATGGATCTACAAGATCAAGATACATCATCGGCAGACATTCTCCCAGATTGGTCATGCTTATTTGACCAAGGGAGGATGATACATTCACTCATGGGGCTACGTTAGTGGTGAATGGCCCATGATGCTGATGGTTCTCCAGTTAGTATCATTGGGCAAACATTCTCCCATTTGGTCATGTTGATTTGACAAAGGTAAAATGATACATTCACTCATAGGGCTTTGCTAGTGGTGAATGGCCCAGGTGTAGTATTTCTCCTTAGTCACGTTGATTTGAATAGGAGTGATAAAGGCTCGAGATGTTATTTGATGTTTCATCATAAGGAAAAATTTCTCCCAGATTGGTCATGTTGATTTGACCAAGGGAAAATGCTACATTCACTCACGAGGCTTTACTAGTGGTGAATGGCCTAGGTGTAGTCTTTCTCCTTAATCATGTTGATTTGACTAAGAGTGATAAATAATCGAGATGCTAGATGATAGTTGATGTTTCATAAGTGGGAAAACATTCTCCCATATTGGTCATGCTGATTTGACTAAGGGAAAATGATACATTCACTCACGGGGCTTTGCTAGTGGTGAATGGTATAGGTGTACTATTTCTCCTTAGTCATGTTGATTTGACTAGGAGTGATAAATACTTGAGATGCTAGATGATATTTTATGTTTCAACATCATGCATACATTATCCCAAATTGGTCATGCCGATTTGACCAAGGGAAAATGATACATTCACTCGTGGGACTTTGTTAGTATTGAATGGCCCAGGTGTAGTATTTTTCCTTAGTCATGTTGATTTAATAAGGAGTGATAAAGAATCAAGATGCTATATGTTATATAATGCAGACCCAAAGTGAGCTTGATCTCAAAGAGAGTCAGTTGGCTCACAGGGAGAGTCGCAGAGGGAGTTCCCCCTCAAGTTCAAGTGAGAGAGAGACATCTCCCAGAACTGACAGACATGTGTCATTGTTGGGAAATGAGGAACACTTCCACACTAAACCTATCAAAATAGAGGAATAAAGATTTAAACAAGAAATTAAATGATAAAGAAAACACATAGTACATAAAGGTTTTACCCTGGAAACCCAAACCGGGAAAACCAACATTCCTTGAGCGTTCTTCTCTCTTGTTGTCTTATTCATTCAAAATAAAATGTTACATGCCTAACCTTGGTCCATACCCTAGACACAATAAACATCATACCTTATTGCTTTACACAAGAACAACCCTATAGCCAATTCGATTTACATTTGCATGACCAACAACCTTTAAATTATTGATTAGTGATTATACGATTAGATTTTACAACATTACAAAACGCCTACTTTATAGGACTTACAGTAGGAAAACCCTAAAGAAAAGGTGCCCAAATATGGTTATAGATCCACGCAGATCATTGGCTACAAATCATGTGAATCTCTAGGTTTTGTTACAAACGAATACCAAGTCAGATTACCAATCGGCCTTCATTCGGTAGACACATGCCCGCTTATCGACCTCTTGTCGGTTGACCTCTTTGAATTGATGTCGATGTCTTCGACTTCAACTTTACCCGGTCGAACCACTTCGACCTTTGACTTGTTGTCTATGTCTTCGACTTCAAATTTACCCAGTCGAACCACCTCAACCTTCAACTTGTTGTCGATGTCTTCGACTTTGAATTTATCGGGTCAAACCACCTCAGCTTTCAACTGGAAGCTGCTCCAACTCGAATAGGATTTCACTACAAAGAATATAACAACCCAACATTCTCCCGCTTGTTGTTTTATTTTATGAAACTAGGAGATCTCTAAACTCACATTCATATACCCAGGGAGTATATTCCCATTGCCTCTCTGCACCAAGAGAACTTCACAACACTCACAGACTTGATCAAAGAGTCTACTATGTTTTCCAACATGTCTACTTTCTCCAACAACACCTTGTTTCTTTCCACCATGTCTCTCATGAAATGGTATTATACATCAATGTGCTTAGTATTATAATGATAAGTTGGGTTCTTTGCCAGAAATATTTCACTTTTACTGTCACAACTTATCTTCATAGCTCTCTGCTCAAACCTGAGTCTTGAAAACAACCTTTGCAGCCATACTACTTATTTACTTCCATGAGTGTCTTCCATGTATTCAGCTTCTGTTGTTGACAAGGCTACGACCTCTTGTCACTTAGTCATCCAGCTGATTTCTCCACCGAAAAAATTGAACACATATCCATTGGTCGACCTTCATCGATCCATATCTATAGCCCAGTTGGCGTCAACAAATCCATGTACATTTAATTCACTATCACCTCCAGGTTTTCCTTGGTAGCATACAACATGATCTTTTGTGCCACACATACCATGAACACGCTTTTGACAATTGTTCAATTCTCCTTCCCAGGTGTCCACATGTATATCATCAACACTCCCATTCCATGGGCAATGTCTGGTCGAGTGTAGACCATCGCATACATTAGACTACCAACAACACTTTCATAAGGAACACATGACATGTCCTCTATTTCTTACTGTGTCCTTGGAAACTGTTCAACGGTTAACCTTGCTCCCATAGGAATTGGCACCTTCACAGGTTTGCAATCCTGCATGTTGAAACATTTCAAGATTGTTTCAATATACTTCTTCTAGTTCAACCCGAGATTTCTAGATGCTCAATCTCTCTTGATCTCCATTCCCAGAATGAAGTTCACTGCACTGAGATCTTTCATGTCGAACTTAGAGGATAGTTGCTTCTTCACCTCCTTTATTGCGTTCATGTTGTTTCCAATCATAAACATGTCATCGACATACAATACTACATATATGAAACACCCACCTTCTTCTTTGGAATATATGCAGTGATCAACTTTTCTTCTCACAAACCCCAAACTAAGGATGCATGTGTCGAACTTTTGGTATCACACCCTTGGTGATTTATTTAGACCATAAAGGGATCTTTTCAGTTTTCACACCAAATCTTTCTTTCCCTTTACTACAAATCCTTCAAGTTGTTTCATGTAGATTTCTTCTTCCAGGTCCCCATGTAGGAAATTTGTCTTTACATCCATTTGTTCTACTTCTAGATCAAATGTTGTAGCCAGAGACATTAGTACTCTAATGGAGGTTAATTTTGAAACAGAGGAAAAAATCTCACCGAAGTCAACTCCTTCGACTTGGGAAAATTCTTTCACTACCAATCGAGCTTTGAATTTCTCAACTTGACCTGCTACATTCATATTCTTCCTGAATACCCATTTTCTACCGACAAGATTTCTTCCACTAGGTAACTCTAATAAGTCCCATGTCTCGGTCTTGTGCAATTATTCCATCTCTTAGACCATGGAATCCTTCCTGATTTTTCCCTTTGTTGAGTCAACTACCTCCCCGACCGACTTGGGCTCATTGTCGGTGGAACAAACGCAGAACGAAAGTCGGGCGAACCATACCTTTCAAATGGTTTTCTTACTTGTTATAAACTCCTTACAACCGGGGTCGGTTGTTCCACATCTTCTTCTTATTTAGTCGACTCATTCAATCATCTTCTTCATTCCTCAGTTGAAACCACACCTTCTCTGGGTTATTCTATGCTTAAACAATTTCTTCAGTATCAGACTTAATTCTGACATCTTTGAAGACCACATATCGACTATACATTGTTTTCCTTGATGTAGGATCCCAGAGCTTATATCCTTTCATTCTTTCTTTGTATCTAATGAAAATACACTTGAATTCCTTCTTGTCCATCTTGCTCCTATTTTTCTCGAGAAAATGCACAAATGCATCACAGCCAAATACTTTGAGATGTGAAATCGAAGGCTTCTCACCAGACCATACCTCATGTGGATTCATGTTGAATAGTGTCGATGAAGGATACCTATTCAATAGATATTTTGCAATGTAGACTGCCTCTACCCATAATTATTATGCGAGCCCAACACCAATGAGCATGCTCCTTGCCTTGTCCATCAATGTTATGTTCATTCTCTCAGCAACTCCATTTTTTTGCGGGGTATATGGAGTGGTATTTTGGCGTGATATGCCAAACTACTTGTAGAACTGATCAAATTATTTTCCACAAATTTTTCCACCATTGTCAGTTCTCAACACCTTAATATTTTTATCTGACTGGTTTTCTACAAGAGATTTAAACTCTTTGAATTTATCGAAAACCTCAGGAAATATATCCATGTCTTCCTGAAAAAATCATTTATGAAGGAGACATAATATAGGGATCCATCAAGTGAAGGCACTAAAATAGGGCCAAACACATCACTATGGACCGACTCTATAATTCCCTTTGCCCTTGTCACTCTATATGGGAACCTCACTCGACTTTGTTTTCCATTTTTACAATGTTCACAAAAATCAACTTATAAATTACATTCAGGAAAATCTTCGACCATACCTTTGTTATGCATAGCTTGAAGTACTTTTTCTCCACTATGTACCATCCTCTCATGCCATATCATGGTCTGGTCGATTTTATGATAACTTGCCGAGTTGGTTTGAATGGACTCAGCCCATGTCGAGTCGAATCAAGTCGAAGTCGAGTCAACTTTAGGAACAACAATGTTGTTGAATCTAGTTGAGTCGGCACTCCCTAATAAATTGTATAGGGTTCCCATTCAAACTCCTTTCATTAAGACCATCTCACCTCTAACCATCTTGCATGAATCCCTCTGATATAGAGTGTGCGCCCCTACATCACTCATCTTGCTAATAGATATCAAGTTTCTTTCCAAACCTGGAATGTGTAGCACACCTGGAAGGGTTCTACTCCTCCCATCCTACAGTATCATTCGAACACATCTCTTCCTTCATATTGTTTATATTCGTAGAACCATTCTCTGTGTGGTTTCATATTATAGGATGTTCTTGAGTCAATCAACCAAACATCTTGATTTGACTGTGTATTGGTCGATGTCTGATACACATCGCCTCCCTTATCCAGAGTCGTATTTCTCTCAGACGATTGCTTCTCATCGGATTTTGTATTGACTTCCATTGCCTTCGAATTGCAATGGAAGTCATTACAGTCTCTTTTGTAATGCCTAGATTTACCGCATTTCCAACATCTTCTCATCGACTGAACATGGAATTTAGATCTACCCATCGACTTAGAATTTCTACCAGAGAATTTACTTTTATCTCTATCAACCGGTTGACCTCTCACCACTAATGCATTTTTGGTCGATCCTTCCATATTCTTCCTTCCCATTTCCTCTGATAGTAGAGATGAAACAATGTATTCTAGCACTAATTTGGTTATATTACTCCCTATAATCACAACTAAGCTATCTCAGGAGTCTACCAAAGAACATAATAGGCTAATACATTTCTCATCCTAAATGATTTTAATATCCACATAATATAACTGTATTTTAATGGTATTAAATGCATTTAAATGCTCAATCATCGAATTTCCCTCATGTTGACGATTAAAATCGCAATGAGGATTTCGCCCGCAAAGTATTTCTAAAGCCTATTATTTATAAGCTAATGATATATATAATACTAGTAGGTGGGACCCCCTTTTAGATTGGAGGATCAGATAAAGTTTCTTATTTGATATTTATGTTGTTGTTCGACACTTCTTACAGGGTTCTACATGATTGATGAAATATTGGTTATGTTTACATCATAATGGCAAATGGATAATGGATTTTATGTGTTGGTTATGTTGCTCTAAACTCTAAATTCCATGTATGAATGGATTATGTTCACTATTATTACATTGCTATTGGCACCATGATTTATTACCTGTTACACATGTACAAGACATATGTTAGTTACAACAAGAGACAAGAGCAATATGGGAAAAAATCCAAGAAGAAGGAACTAAACTATGTTATGCTATGCTATACTATATGCATTTGAAATTAAAGAAATTGATGTTAGTCCTAACTAGCAATGTTAGTGGCTATGCGATTTTATTTAGTTATATGAGGCACATGTGATATATGTTATAGTATGGGTTTTGGGTAATGGTTAGTATGGATTGACTGGCACAATTGGCAAGCAATGTATGCAAGTTTTGATGCATGGATTAATGGTTGGTTGGTTGTCATGTACTACGTAATTGAATGAGAGGGAGGATGGAAGCGACATGCATGTCACTCCATACTTCTCCCACTGGTTGTCACCCTAGCTTGGTTATTGTTCATTTGATTTTTTTTGTGGTTAAACTCCCATATTTAGGCATGGAAGGAACTGCTCGACCAAGCCTGCATTTTTAAGGCCACTTGGTTACAAGTATGTTTTTTTCGCCCATCCATGAACTCGCTTTTTTTATGAAATAAATATTGGCTCGGTGATGTATTGGTCTATGTTTTCTTGAGGCCAACAACTGTGTAAACTCATGGTGTTTTCTCTCAAATGGTCGTTTGTGTTATTTGTTGCAAATGGAAAATTTGATGGTTGAAGTCGCGATTTCATTGGCAAATCTGTGTGGTGGAAACCATGATGACTCTATGTTGTCTTTATGATTTTTTTTGTTGGAGGGTTTCATTCTATTTGGCCTTGCTGGTCGTCTCCTCACAGTCATTATAACCACACCCAGTTGTATTTGGTGCTATGGGGTTGTTGTGTATAATTTGAACCACCTTTTGGTCATTGTATATCATTTCCCACCTGGCCAAGGGTTCATTTTATGTTATTGGTATCTGCACAGTTAGTTATGGGTGGATATTGTGCCAAGAATCTTGCTTTAGGGTTGATTGATATTACCCAGAGTCTGCATTTCTATCATCATTATTCAGTTTTTGGGGAAAACCATGAGGGTTATGCACCTTCGTGTTCTCGGTGTTGGTTACTGGCCAGTAAGAAACCTCTCCTCCTCTGTTTCATAGTCTCTTCTAGCTGGGGTCGAACTGTCACCTTATCATACACGCTACAGGTTATAATGTGTGTGGTTCCACTGTACTTTTCTCAAGGGTTTCTCACCTACTGTCAATAAGGTCGACCTCCAGTCTCCCTGTGTTGGTTCCACTAAGCGAACCCTTGGTTATTTTTTCATTAGTTACAGAACCCGATTTTGATAAACTGAACCAGTTACAACTTGTCGGGTATCTTGTTGACTGTCATGAGTTGGTTGAGCAGTGTTGACAATGGCTTTGATTATTGGCTCATCTCTGTTTGATGAGGTTGATTACCCAGTTGTACTCGAAAATGATAGTTGGTATATAGTCGTTGAATTCTTTTATTATGAAAGTTGAATCGATAACTCAACATGGTTTAATTGGTTGATTAGAGAAGTTGTAAAAAGGAATGATAATGGGCATACAGTCGTTGCCTCCTTTTGTTGTAACAGTTAGATTGATAACTCAACATTGTTTTAATGGTTTGATTGGGAGTAATTGGATATGTACAGTCATAGAGATGCCTCTTTGTGTTATGTGTTTGTCTGTGTGTTCCTACAGTGTGGTAAAAACTGAAGTGGTGGTTGTTGTTTCTATGTGTTTAATTTGCCCGATCAAGATTATTGCAACTTGAAAAGTTGATAATTGTGGCTTGGTTGTCTACTGTGTATGATTTATGGATATCATGCATCATATTGTTTTATTTCACCATCAGATATGGGCACGGGGTTTTTAGTAGTATGGTTTCATTGCAATTTAATTGTTAAATTGGTTAAAGGAATGGAATCAAGCATGTTTTAAAAGATCTTGTGTCTGTGTTTGATTTGAGAAATTAATTTATGGGGAATGACGATGTTTTTATGTTGAAAAGAGTTGAAACAAATGGTTGTATGTTCCTTGGATTTTGTTTTAAATATGAAAGGGAAGTAAATGAAAAAGAAATAAAAGTCTTTTAAAAAGATGGGTGAAGTCATGAGGATTCTGAGTATGATTATTCTGTGTTAATTGAAATATTTTAAGGAAATTAAATGTGGACAGTGAAGAAGTTTTAAACACACAGTAATGGTTTAATTGGTGTTGGAATAGTTGTATTGAATACAAAACTGTTTTATGGATTACTTAATTGGTTTTTCAAATAATATTCATTTTTTTTTCCTACCATTATTTCACTTTTCGTTCACTACAATTCCCCTCTCCTTCCCATATTCACTATCCACTCCATGTTCCTAAAATTTAATTATAGTTAAGAAGAGTTTTGTATTATGATAGTTAAGGGATCACATGGATGAATTACAGTGATATATTCTTTTGGTTTACGATACAGTTGATTGTTCGATGTATGTGAGCAGTAATCGTGATCTTTTCCCCCTCATTTTAACATTTTTCACTCAATACAACCCCTCGCATATCCAAGAACCCTTATTCACCCCCTTCTCATTAACGACTATTAAACGATTGTATGGATTGGATTGCATGAGTCTGATATGTTGCTGAGCCAAATTTTATTTCATATTTTAAAAGAGTTGTCATGTATGGTTGTTAAAGAAACTATTTGCTAATCAATTATTCATACATGAATGAGATTTTTCAACAGAGGTAGCCATGGAAGGGGTAACCGAGGAATAGGTAATTGGAACAGGGGCCCTAGAAGGCCAATATTCTGTATACACTTTGACGCAAATTCACAAGAGTTAGGCCAGTTATTTCAAGCTGGGTTTTTTAACTGGATTGGGAAAGGATTGGTCCAACCTAGGCCTGAAAGGTGTCCCTTCCAATCCCCATGGGTCCCTGGAATCCCCGTGCCTCCGCATGTCTCACTGCAACCTGAAATTCCCAAAAACGACGGATGGCAAGAGATTGTCCACCCGACAGTCTCCCAACATCATGGTTGGCCTAACTCGTCTTTACCTGCTCCCCCACCTATCAATCAAATTGTCCAAGCTGCCCCTTTCCACTCACGAGTTCATTCTTCCCATGTAAGAAAAATGTTAAAAACTGAGGTCCACCATGCCCCTGACAAAGGAAAAGCCACTGCTACCCCTTCCTCACCCTCAAATGACTCTGATAAATCTGTGTCCTCCCGCATGCATTTGAGAGATGATTGCTCTCATGTAATCAGTGAGATTAGGCATAAAGGATCCACACAGCCTAAGGAAAATTTAGAGAGATCGAAAGGTGACATCAGCAATAAGGGAAAGATTGCCTCCGAGAGTGGAAAATATGGATTTTAAGTTTTTTTTATTAATTGTTGAGAACATTTGACTTCTAAAATTTTGGACAGCACACTATTTTTTGGATATATGGGTAATATATTTTTGGAAATAATTTCAATTATCATTGAGATAAATTGTCAAATATGAATGTGATGATGGGAGTCACAAGGAGGGATGTTTTGTTTGATTAACTAGTTGTGTTATGATTGTTAAAAACTAAAGGGAGTCACAAGGGGTCCCACCTACCAGTTATTATTTATTTAAAAACCCTTATTATGATTTATTAATTTTCCCCCTTAACTAAAAATTTGGTTCAGTTTTAGTTAACTTAACTAAGGAATTAGTTCAACTACTTCAACCAATTATAATTTTATTAAATGCAAAAGGAAAGGGAGGAACAAGAGGAGAATAGAAGGAGAAGCATACTGAAGTTTTCTCTTTGAGTTTTTGTTGAGATAATTCAGTTTTCATTCATTCCTTAATTCATTAGAAGCCTAATTATTTTTTATGATAGCAGGGTCCTATTTAGACAACAAGATTCAGGGTTAAATTACATCATTCAGACACTTGTTTTTCAGATATGTTGATCTATCTTTGATAATCTGTGTAGACTTGTCTGTTTTTGAATTAGATTTCATGATTAACAAAGGATATTGTGCAGATTTGAGTGGGCAGCAATCTGTGGCAAGTTGATCCAGCTTTTAAAGTTCAGTTTTTTATTTTATGTCAGAAATCCTTTTGTATGTTTCATCGGGGACATCTAAGTTTGACTTTGGTCCAAAACTTCCTCCGGAAATTTTGTAAATAGAACAATTCTTTGATGAATTGGAATGAAATAAAGAATTTCTTTATGTCTCATCTGTTTTGATTATTGACTTGGTGTCTTTACTTCTGTCTCTATATTTATTTCAGCATCTGATATGTTTAGAAAATTACATAAATAATTATTTTTTCAGCAACCTTATATTTATAAAAAAAAAATCAGCCTAAGCACTTGTAAACAATACTCGTGAATTAGGATACCAATTTTGATGGCTATAAACATAGGGTGATATTCTCATCTATCTTGCTTTAGCCAAATGAGATCTGAAAATGTTTGAGTAAGATCATTTCATATCTTTTCCTCAACATTTATTTGGCGACCATACTGGGGAGATATTCAATATCTCTCTGGTTAATTTTTATGCTTGATTAGCATCGAATACATCTATTTTTTCTGATATTGATTCTTTGATTGTTTTGTTTCTTAATCACTGTGCATGTTGCAAGGCATCCCAATATTGAGCCCATTCTTCAAGATTAGACCAACATTGCTTTGAATTTGTTCAACACCATTTTAGACACTACCAATACTCAGGCTGAGCTTAATTATTCATGAGCAGCAATTGAACGAGATATTAGTGCCCAAGAACGTTGGGAAGCTAGACGTAGACAACCTAGAAATCAACAGTAATCTTCTTGTTCCTTCAGCTTTGTCTTTCCTTTCATGTCCTTAGACTCTCGTGTTTCTAGGAGAAGAAGAGGCTTATCACCTAAAATTAATCCTATTGTTGAAATAGGAATAAGAAACGTTGTGTTATCAAGCCAACAAAGTGCTCTAAGAAGAACCTTATTTGATTCATCCAGTTCATCTTTCTCTCCCTCACCTATCATCCACAAGATGGAATCTAGTGGTGGCTTTGGTGGCACTGGAAGTGATTCCTCCTCTCATTCTTCATCTTAATTAGTGATTGGTAGCTTATATAGCCAACATCTACCATGAATCCCAACAAAGTCATTAAAAAGTATGGGCTTTTTCAGTTCGAAGAAGATGCCATGACCACACCATGGCATGTTTCCTCTCCTCTTAACCTAACACCTGCTACTCGTCAACTTCCTAAATTTAAAGAGCATCTCCCTAGGTATTTGGGGAATAACATTGTCACTACAAACGAACACCTGGTGGAATTTTCTAATTCTTGTCACAACATAGGAGCCAATGAAAACGATATTTGCATGCGCTTATTCGTCACTTCCTTGGAAAGGAAAGGTTGTGGACGATTTCTTTGAACTTCCCCCTAATATTATGTCTACTTGGGAGGAGTTAGTTTATTGGTTCAATTCCACCTATGGGCAATCTAAAATCCCAGCTGAGTGGTTACGGGAGTATAATAACATTGCCTATAAGAATGGTAATACCATCAAGTCCTTCAACTTGTGTTTCACTAAGTTATACAATCAAATCCCTGAACTCATTCGACCTTAGAACCAAGCCGCTTTCATGCATTACTACAATGCATTACCTTCCCCATATCGTCATAGGCTTGAGGGAAAAGCCATTGATAACCTTGGTTCTTCTCTACATACTTGTTTAGAGTATGAAGAACAACTTGAAAGAATAAGTCTTCCTCAGGGATAATCAATTAAACATACAGACATGTCTTCCCTCTTACAACTAGTACAAGATATGAATAATCGTATGATAGCATATGAGCGAAAGGGAAATGTCTCCCCTCTCACCCCTAGAGCTTCACCCTCTTCTACACCCCTCTTTAGAAATCTAATTGAAAATAATTTTCAGCCTAAAGCTATCATGCCTTGAAATTGGTGTAACTTTTTTAAGGAACATCCCGAGGAAATCACTTGTGAGGTAAGGAAGAGTTCTAGAGATAAGATCTTTGGTAAAATACCAGAAACTACCATCATTGTCCTAGATTTTGCAGAGCCAGAAGATGTCATGATCATCAATACTAGGAACAAATCCTACGCTCCCAAAGGAAAATATGATCATCCCCGCAATTCTTCTAACCCGAGATCATCCTCACCAGCTACTACAGTTCAGGTTCCTAAAGTTCCTAACATTCAAGGAATTACCTCCCCTCTCCCCTCTTCCAAATACAATATTCTGAATCAGTTGGCCAACATTAAAGTAAATTCAACCCTTCTGGACATGGTTGTCATCCCTGAACAACAGAGGAATCTAAAACAATTCATGGAAGGAAAATATTATGTTGTAGCCAACCTCTCTGAAGAGGTAAATGAAGAGGATTTGTCTGTAAATAAAGTAGGTGTACATAACTTTAGATACCCTGTAAAAAATCCCCCTTTTTATATTTCTATAAAGATTATGGATAATATTTCCCATTGTTGCCTCATTGATAGTGGTTCGGGCCCAAGTGTGATGTTGAAGATTATTATGGAAGAGTTAGGCTTGTCTTGTACAAATGAAAATTCCAGGAGCATGCTCTCTTATAATAGTCTATAACAAACGACCATAGGCGAGATTAAAGATGTGACCTTAGTTTTGTGTGCACACCCTAAAATAAGGACAACCCTTAACATTCAGGTAATTGATATGCCAATAAGCAATTACTCAATCATCTTGGGAAGAGATTGGCAAGCTTTGATGGGTGGATACCTCTCACTCGACGGGACACACTTATCTATTCCTCATAATGGTAAAAACATTATAGTCCTTAGGGAGGGAAGGATTTCACCTTACATAGAAAGTGTCCCACAGCCTAATGTGAACTATATCGAAGAGGACTTAGGGCTGTATTCCATCTTTGTTGAGGAGGATAACATTCCCTTGGAACAGATTGATTTAGATGATGGTATGTGGCACATGCACTTTGATGGTTCATGCTCTAGTTAAGGTAATATAGCTGGCATTATGTTGATTTCTCCTGTAGGAAAAATCCATAACTTTTCTTATAGGTTGGACTTTTCTTGCACGAACAATGTCACTGAATTTGAAGCTTTATTATTAGGCATTGAAAATGCCTATAATATTGGTTGTGGTCACCTTTCGGTTTATGGAGATTCCAAGCTTGTTGTGAACCTTGTACATAAGATATACTCTCCTAGCAACAAGTTGATGAAATGATACACCCAAACTATTTGGGCACTTATCTCGAACCTATTATCTTTTAACATCACTCGTGTTAAAATGGAATTGAACTCAATGGCTGATCGGTTAGTTGTTTTTGCAGCCTCTCCTAATCGGTAAATTTTTCCACACAGACCTGATTGTACCTTTCAATCTCTATATCGTCCACATATCCCTGAAAATATAGAATCTTGGCAGGTCTTCTGTAATGATGAGAGCATCTGTGCTTTCATTCAAAATGAACCTTATAAGCCCAAGGAAATCATATCCATAGAATATAACAAGATTCCTAGAGGATTGACTCCTCTAGAGAGTTCATTTTCATCGAGTGATGTAGGCAATAAAGAGAAGCAGAAATAAGAGGAGTCAAAAAGGAAGGTGGGTGAAACCATATCCTTGAGCATTGGGACGTCTAAGTCTCCAAAGAATGTTAGAATAGATGCCCAATGTTCTGATGAAGAGAAAATGAAGTTTGCCAAGTTAATTAGTGAATTTCAAGATGTTTTTTCTTGGTCTTATGAGGATCTTCGTGGTTTTGATCTTGGTCTTATACAACATGCCATCCCCATCAAGGAAGGCATAAAACCAATTAGGAAAAAACAAATACCTATCAACCCTACACTAGGAGCAACTATTCAAAGGGAGTTGGAAAAAACCTTGAAGGCTGGAATCATCTTTCCGGTCAAGTACCCTGAATGGGTTTCTAAATTGGTTCATGTTCGAAAGGTCACTGATCATATTATATTTTGCATTGATTTTCGCACATGCAATCAAACTATTACGAAAGATCACTTTCCTCTCCCTAACATGGAAATGATTTTGCAGCAAGTCGCAAGGTCACAAATGATGCCCTTACTTGGCGGTTTTTCTGATTATAATCAAATCAAGATGAAAAGGTCAGATGCATACAAAACCACCCTTATTACTCATTGGGGTACCTTGACTTACGAACGTAAGCCTTCTGGCTTATCTGTTATGAGTACCACTTTTAAAATATCTATGAAAATAATTTTCGATGATTTGATCGATAAAACTATTCATGTTTACCTTGATGATATAATCATGTACTCTAAAGGACTACCAATTGTCTCAAAATTTCAAAAATTATAGTTGGGTCCTTTTAAAATTGCTTTTGTCTTGGGTACTAACTCTTACATTCTAAAATATTTACAGGAGCGATTGTTCTCCTATAGCACCAACGGTTCTCACTTGAAACATTACGTGGAACCAACTTGAAAAGTTTTATTGTTGTTTGGATTTTCTGTATACTAGTAGTCTAGTCCTACTTTCATTTTTCCACTGATTTTTCATTTATTCTTTTATGGTAGTTTGATTTTTGTTTTCCTTTTTAATAACTCCCTGTTGCTTTTACAATTCTGTCTTTTTATTTTCTGTTGTTTTGAATTTCGTAATCTCAATTCTGTCATGACTTTTATTTCTTTTCATCTTTTAGTTGATTTTGGTCAAGAATAAGATGTTGGATCAGTTCTACCACAGTGACACTCCTGCAAGATATTGTTAGTCAATAACAATCAAGATTACACATATGTTACGATGTTCCCCCTGAAAGCACACTTGAATTTGTTATCTACTTTCATTGATGTGTTATAAAGAAATTGGTTATACCCCACTTCTACTTTCCATTTCTTCATCCATCTGAGAATTGAAAGAGCAAGTCCAAAAAAAATTCTCCTTGAAGTAAGAGCAAATTACGGTGGAATGATTATGCATACAGGGATAAACCCCCTCATACTTAACATTTTTCATGAGTTATTCCCAAATTCCTGGTCATTTTTCCATTAAATCCGCTCACTTCCCCCTGTTGCATAATCATTATGGTTATATATTCTTAATCTGATTTTCTTATTCTGCAAAACCATGTGTTATGAGTTCTTAATCTATTGGAAACAGATTTCCCTATGGAGTCGCCAGTTTGTTGACAATTAAAATTGCAACGAGGATTTCGCCCGCAAAGTATTGCTAAAGCCTATTATTTATAAGCTAATGATATATATAATACTAGTAGGTGGGACCCCCTTGTAGATTGGAGGATCAGATAAATTTTCGTATTTGATATTTATGTTGTTGTTCGACAGTGCTTATAGGGTTCTACATGATTGATGTTGAAATATTGGTTATGTTTACATCATAATGGCAGATGGATAATGGATTTTATGTGTTGGTTTTGTTGCTTTAAACTCTAAATTCCATGTATGAATGGATTATGTTCACTATTATTACATTGTTATTGGCGCCATGATTTATTACATCTTACACTTGTACAAGACATATGTTATTTATAACAAGAGACAAGAGCAATATGGAAAAAAATCCAAGAAGAATGAACTAAACTATGTTATTCTATGTTATACTATATGCATTTGAAATTAAAGAAGTTGATGTTAGTCCTAACTAGCAATGTTAGTGGCTATGCAATTTTATTGAGTTATATGAGGCGCATGTGATATATGTTATAGTATGGTTTTTGGGAAATGGTTAGTATGGATCGGGTGGCGCAATTGGAAAGCAATTTATGCAAGTTTTGATGCATGGATTAATGGTTGGCTGGCTATCGTGTAATACGTAATTGAATGAGAGGGAGGATGGAAGCGATGTGCAGTAAATGCAAGTCACTCCATACTTCTTCCATTGGTTGTCACCCTAGCTTAGTTATTGTTCATTTGTTGTTTGTTGTGGTTAAGCTCCGATATTCAGGCATGGAAGGAACTGCTTGACCAAGCTCTCATTTTTAAGGCCACTTGGTTACAGGTATGTTTGTTTCTTCCAATCCATGAACTCGCTCTGTTTATGAAATAAACCTTGGCTCGGTGATGTATCGGTCTGTGTTTTCTTAAGGCTGAAAACTGTGTAAACTCGTGGTGTTTTCTCTGGAATGGTTATTTGTGTTGTTCGTTGCAAATGGAAAATTTGATGGTTGAAGTCCTGATTGGATTGGCTGATTTGTGTGGTGGAAGCCGTGATTGCTCTTTGTTCTCTTTATGGTTTTTTTGTTGGAGGGTTTCATTCTGTTTGGCCTTGTTGTCTGTCTCCTCACAGTCATTGTAACCACAACCGATTGTTTTTGGTGCTATGGGGTTGTTGTGTATGATTTGAACCACCTTTTGGTCATTGTATATCATTTCCCACCAGGTTGAGGGCTCATTTTATGTTATTGGTATCCGCACAATTGGTTATGGGTGGCTATTATGCCAAGAATCTTGCTTTAGGGTTGATTGATATTACCCGGACTCTGCATTTCTATCAACATTATTCAATTTTTGGGGAAAACAACTAGGGTTATGCCCCTGCGTGTTCTCGGTGTTGGTTACTAGCCAAGAAGAAACCTTTGCTCCTCTGTTTCATAGTCTCTCCTACCTGGGGTCGAACTGTCACCCTATCATACAAGCTAAGGGTTATAATGCGTGTGGTTCCACTGTTTTTGTCTCAAGGGTTTCTCACTTACTGTCGATAAGGTCGACCTCCAGTCTCCCTATGTTAGTTCCACCAAGCGAACCCTTGGTTATTTTGTCATTAGTTACAGAGTCTAATTTTGATAAACTGAACCAGTTACACCCTGTCGGGTATCTTGATGACCATCATGAGTTGGTTGAGTAGTGTTGACAATGGCTTTGATTATTGGCTCGTCTCTGTTTGATCGGGTTGATTACCCAGTTGTAATAAAAAATGATAGTTGGTATATAGTCGTTGCATTATTTTATTATGAAAGTTGAATCAATAACTCAACATGGTTTAATTGGTTGATTAGAGAAGTTTTAAAAAGGAATGATAATGGGCATACAATCATTGCCTCCTTTTGTTGTAACAGTTGGATTGATAACTCAGCATTGTTTTAATGGTTTGATTGGGAGTAATTGGATATGTACAGTCACAGAGATGCCTCTTTGCGTTATGTTTTTGTCTATGTGTTCCTACGGCATGGTAAAGATTGAATTGGTGGTTGTTGTTGCTATGTGTTTAATTTGCTCGATCAGGATTATTGCAACTTGAAAAGTTGATAATTGTGGCTCGGTTTTCTACTGTGTATGATTTATGGATATCGTGCATCGTATCGTTTTATTGCACCATCAGATATGGGCATAGGGTTTTTAGTAGTATGGTTTCATCGCAATTTAATTGTTAAATTGGTTAAAGGAATGGAATCGGACATGTTTTAAAAGAGCTTGTGTATGTGTTTGATTTGAGAAATTAATTTATGGGTAGTGGTGATGTTTTTATGTTGAAAAGAGTTGAAACAGATGACTGTGTGTTCCTTGGATTTTGTTTTAAATATGAAAGGGAAGTAAATGAAAAATAAACAAAAGTATTTTAAAAAGACGGGTGAAGTCATGAGGATTCTGAGTATGATTATTTTGTGTTAATTGAAATATTTTAAGGAAATTGAATGTGGACAGTGAACAATTTTTAAACACACAGTAATGGTTTAATTGGTGTTGGAATAGTTGTATTGAATACAGAACTATTTTATGGATTACTTAATTGGTTTTTCAAACAATATTCATTTTTTTTCCCTACCATTATTTCACTTTTCACTCACTACAATTCCCCTCGCCTTCCCATATACACTATCCACTGCCTGTTCCTAAAATTTAATTATAGTTAAGATAAGTTTTGTATTATGACAGTTAAGGGATCGTGGGGATGAATTATAGTGATATATTATTTTGGTTTATGATACAGTTGATTGTTTGATGTCTGTGAGCAGTAATCGTGATCTTTTCCCCCTCATTTTAACATTTTTCGCTCAATACAACCCCTCGCATATCCCAGAACCCTTATTCACCCCCTGCTCATTAACGATTATCAAATGATTGTATGGATTGGATTGCATGAGTCTGATATGTTGTTGAGCCAAATTGTATTTCATATTTTAAAAGAGTTGTCATGTATGGTTGTTAAAGAAACTATTTTCTAATCAATTATGCATACAGGAATGATATTTTTCAGCAAAGGTATCCATGGTATGGGTAACCAAGGAAGAGGTAATTGGAACAGGGTCCCTAGAAGGCCAAGATTCTCTATACACTTTGACGTAGGTTCACAAGAGTTAGGCCAGCTATTTCAAGCTGGGTTTTTTAACTGGATTGGGAAAGGAGTGGTCCAACCTAGGCCTGAAAGGCCTCCCTTGCAAACCCCACAGGTCCTTGGTATCCCCATGCCTTCTCATGTCTCACTGCAACCTGAAATTTCCGAAAACGACAGATGGCAAGAGATTGTCCACCCGGCAGTCTCCCAACATTGTGACTGGCATAACTTGTCTTTACCTACTCCCCCACCTATCAATCAAATTGTCCAAGTTGCCCCTGTCCACTCACTAGTTCAATCTTCCCATGCAAGCAAAAGGTTAAAAACTAAGGCCCACCATGCCCCTGACAAAGGAAAAGCCATTGCTGCCCCTTCCTCACCCTCAAATGACTCTAATAAATCAGTGTCCTCCTGCATGCATTTGAGAGATGATTGCTCTCATGTAATCTATGAGATTAGGCCTAAAGGCTCCACATAGCCTAAGGAAAATTCAGAGAAATCAAAAGGTGACAACAATAACAAGGGAAAGATTGCCTCCCATAGTGGAAAATATGGATTTTAAGTTTTTTTTTATTAATTGTTGAGAACAGTTGACTTCTGAAATTTTGGACAACACACTATTTTTTGGATATATGGGTAATATATTTTTGGAAATAATTTCAATTATCGTTGAGATAAATTGTCAAATATGAATGTGATGAAGGGAGTCACAAGGAGGGATGTTTTTTTTTATTAACTAGTTGTGTTATGATTGTTAAAAACTAAAGGGAGTCACAAGGGGTCCCACCTACTAGTTATTATTTATTTAAAAACCCTTATTATGATTTATTAATTTTCCCCCTTAACTAAAAATTTGGTTGAGTTTTAGTTAACTTAACTAAGGAAGTAGTTCAACTACTTCAACCAATTCTAATTTTCTTAAAGGCAAAAGAAAAGGGGGGAAGAATAGGAGAATAGAAAGAGAAGCATACTAAGGTTTGCTCTTTGAGTTTTTTTTGAGATAATTCAGTTTTCATTCATTCCTTAATTCATTAGAAGCCTAATTATTTTTTATGATAGCAGGATCCTATTGTAGACAACAAGATTTAGGTTTGAATTACATCATTCAGACACTTTTTTTTCAGAGGTGTTGATCTAACTGTGATGGTCTGTGTAGACTTGTCTGTTTGTGAATTAGATTTCATGATTGACAAAGGCTATTGTGCAAAGTCAAGTGGGCAACAATTTGTGGCAAGCTAATCCAACTTTTAAAGTTCAGTTTTTTATTTTTTGTCAGAAGTCCTTTTGTATGTATCATCAGGGATGTCTAAGTTTGACTTTGGTCCAAAACTTCCCCATGAAATTTTGTAAAGAGAACGATTCTTTGATGAATTGGAATGACATAAAGGATTGATTTATGTCTCATATGTTTTGATTATTGACTTGGTGTCTTTACTTCTGTCTCTATATTTATTTTAGCATCTGATATGTTTAGAAAATTACATAAATAATGATTTTTTCAGTAAGCTTTTATTTATAAAAAAAACCATCCTGAGCACTTGTAAACAATACTCGTGAATTAGGATACCAATTTTAATGGCTATAAACATAGGGTGATATTCCCATCTATATTGCTTTAGCCAAGCGAGATCTGAAAATGTTTGAGTAAGATCATTTCATATATTTTCCTCAACACCTCACTCATCCTCAGTAGATACAGTTTCTTTATGAGAAACAACTTATTTACCAGGGATTTCAACCGGTACAAGCTTCCCAAATTGTCCCATAGTTTCTTGGTCGAATCTTCACTTGAGACATTCAACAGTATCGAATCTTCAAGACAAAGTTGAATTGTACTTATTTCCCTTCTCTCGAGTTTCTCCCATTCTTCTGTCGACATACCTTTCAAAATGGTACCTGGAAAAATTGTTGCCCATTGTTCTCGATCTACCAAGAGATATTCAATTTTAATCTTCCAAAGCTCAAAATTCTGGCCATTGAATTTTTCGATCTCTATTCTCAAGCTTCTCGCCAATCTTTAACACAATCTTTAATGATTTATTACTTATGACTCTTGTTGAACCTAGGGTTAGCTTAGATCCATGTTTGTTAAACCAAGCTCTGATACCACATGTTAGGAAATGAGGAACACTTCCACACTAAACCTAGTAGAAGAGAGGAAGAGACATTTAAACAAGAAAGTGAATGACAAATAAAACACACAGTACACAGAGATTTTACCCTGGAAACCCAAACAACCTCTAAATTATTGATTAGCAATTATACTATTAGCTTTTACAACATTACAACACACCTTATTTATAGGATTTATAGTAGTAAAAACCCTAAAGAAAAGGCGCCCAAATATGGTTACAAATCCACGCAGATCATTGGCTACAAATCCTGTGAATCTCGAGATTTTGTTACAGTCGAATACTAAGTCGGATTACCAGACAACTACCAGTCGACCTTTATTTGGTCTTCAGTCGATTTCCACACACCCTCCTGTCGACCTCTTGTCGATTGACCACTTCGACTTGTTGTCGATGTCTTCGACTTCGACTTGTTGTCAATGTCTTCGACTTCGACTTTACCCGGTCGAACCACTTTAACCTTCGACTTGTTGTCGATGTCTTTGACTTCGAATTTACCTGATTGAACCACCTCGACCTTCAACTTGTTGTCGATGTCTTCAACTTCGACTTTTTGTCGATGTCTTTGACTTCGACTTTACCAAGTCAATCCAGCTCGGCCTTCAATTGTCAGTCGATCCACCTCGACTATACTTTCACTACAAAGAATATAACAACCCAACAGTCATGAGTCTAGGATGAATTTTGTATACTTCATAGACAAGCTTGGTGTGATGCAAAATGTCTCCCTCGCTGAGAGGGAGTGTTGATGTTTCAGCATCGGGCAAACATTCTCCAAGATTATCATCAAGTACATAAATAAAATATATAAATCTATAAATCTATATATATTTACATTATATTATAAATATATAAATAAAATATTTATAATATAATGTATAAATAAATAATAATTAATACATCATAATGAAAATACATGTCTTATCCAAAAAAACATGTCTATTAATGAAAGGGCACCCCTGTGTATGTATATATGGCCCTCGTTGTCATTATAATCAATCATCTAATATCTCATATATCTCATATCATCTCATACAATATTTACTTACTATTTTTAGTTGAGACTTTTAATGTGTAATTATTCTATGATAACAATATCATAAGGCAATAATTATCAGATCTGAAAATCAGAAAATCCAACAATGATTGCATGATTGTATGGTTAGAGAAATATGAAAGATAAAACCATAGTTTAACATGAAATGGGGTGGTTTCCTTGTTTCAAAAAACATGGATGGATAAAGATCACAATCTTACAAAGGAGGGAAAAAATTAGTGTTTGGTGCAAAAGATATAAAGGTAAGTTTTAACCATTTTCTATATTGTTTCCTGTGTATTTGTTGTATAATTGTTTTTCTAGTGTTCTCCTACATATAGAAAAATTTTGATAGTGCCTTCTTAAAATTTATCATTCAAGTGAAGTATCACAAATCTATGCAGTGAAATGGTCGTAAATATCACATAAAAGATTTGGATGATAAGAGGAAAGCTTAAAATAGTTGGATAATTGCAATGTTCACAATCACTAGTATTTTTCACAGGGATGATAGACATCCCATTACATTTGATCTAAGATATTGTGGCTTTTTGGAAGATATTATAGAATTAGAATTCAATTCCTTCTTAGTGGTTCTCTTTAAGGTCGAGTGGTATAGATTGTTTCTATGAGTGAAAGAAATAATTTTTATTGAAAATGATAAAGGATCTAGTATGATTAATTTAAGAAGGCACAAACAAAGGATAAATTTATATGTCCTTCGAAGCCATTGTGAGATGGTCTTTTATTCATAGGTTTGGGGTAGAGAAATATGGTCATTTGTTGTTAGATATGATCCAAGGGGAAGTCTTGAAAAGTATGTACAAGAGGATGATGTAGAGGCCAATTGCCAAGAAGAGAGGGACTAAAAAGAATTTTCAAATGAAGAAGGAATCAAGGTAGTTGACCTTGAATTGGAAGAAGACTTTTCACTACCTAAGGGTCATGTTGAAGAGTATGTTAAGATGCATCCTAATATAGATGATGATGTAGTGATTGATGACAATAATATCCCATATAACCCAATGGGCTAGCTCAATTGGTTGATTTTGATCTTAATGCAAGAGGTCTTGAGGTTAATCCTCCAATCTGGTTGCCTTTGTTGAATGTCTCACTCAATGTCCCTACTAAGTTAGGTGTCATAATAAACATCAATGGATTTACACTTGTTACCATCCTTGAAATGTGGGGAAATGAATAGGGGTTTCCCAACAAGTTTTTCCTCGGAAAAGGGAAAAAATACAATAATATCCCACATGTGCTTGTGTGTAATCTTTCCATTGACTACGTAGTGATGGATATAATAGTTTTGATATTTATGACTCAGATGTTATGGGAAATGTTGCAAAATTCTTTGAACATGATGATGATATGTAACAAAATTTACCATGGATGGATATCTTGTTACACTTGTATTTTTATACCATAGGTGTTTTGTTATGCATGAATTCATGGGTGAATCATTCTAATACATAGGATAAACCAATTACCATGGATAGATCTCTTGATATACATGTTTTGTTTCCATTATAAATGTAAATGAATATCCACTTATAGCATCCTTAAAGTGTTCTAGGTTTTGTATTACGAGGCCAACATAAGTCATCTCACTCTTCCCTCAATCATCACATACTCACATGTCTATGCTTTTTAAGTAAGGTTGGTTTTGGGACTAGTTATTTTTAGTTATATATGTTTTGTTACACTATCGATGGATCTCTTATTATAAATGTATTGGTATACAATAGGTGTTTTTCCATACGCGGATTCATAGGTGAATCATTCCAATACATAGGTGAAATAAGTTACTATGAATGGATATCTCGTTATACATGTTTTGTTTTTAGTCTAGTTATAATCCACTTACAATTTTATTGAAGCGCTCTAGGTTTTGATTATGGGGCAACACAATTCTAGGTTTAGTGTGGTATATTGCATTTGAAAAAGGAGATTCATATATGTTATCATCACAAATGATATATTTACACGTCAAAAGTCCATATGAAATTGCAACTATCATTACATTTGAAAAATTAGATCTAGTTGATGTAACTATGATCACATTTAAAATTAAGTCTAGTGAATGTATGGGGCAATTAGAAAGATGGAGTTATGGGATTAGGGGTTATCTAATAGTGTGCAATGATTTTGCATGATAGTAAAAATATGTAAAAAAAATCATAATTTTTTCAACTAATAAATTATTCAAACAAGGAGTTGGAACTTATGTTTTAGATTTTAGTGATGTTGATACCAAAACTAGGTCCCTTGCCATAATATAAAATATAATTTCAATTTCAATTAGAGGATCCTTGCAATTGGTATCTCCTTCAATTAGATGACCTTCATCCATTTGATATTTAGTACATAATCACTCACCTCTTTCCCATGTTTCTCAATTTCTCATTCATTACTCCACTCCTTCAAACACTCTTTATATTTTATCGATTGGAACATGGATATTATGAAAGATTGAGTTGTAGTGGTGATCTCCTACTAGTGCATTAATTAGACCTGACATTTATGTTCCTATGAGGCTATGTGATTATCTTCCCCGTCATTTGTAGATATTCATACATCCATGGCTCATGTTTTTTTATTTTATGTGGTAGTAATGGTAATAAATATAATAAAAAATGTTGGGTTACATGTCAACTAGCTTGTCCCTTCTCCATTTCACCTCCACTCATTTTATTATCAATTTGTTAATTAGTTTAACCGCTTGGATTTTTTTTAATTGTTTTATGTGATGATTATGTTTCCCACTCACAATTCTCCATGTTGATATTCTACCGTTTGGTTGGGATTTATTTTTTGTACAGGTTGATATTCTACCGTTTGGTTGGGATTTATTTTTTGTACAGGTTGATATTCTACCGTTTGGTTGGGATTTATTTATGTGTTGCAACATATGTTTATGTTACAATCTCTAACAAGTGATATTGTAGTAGCAATGTCCCTGGCTCTAGTGATGTTTTTGGTTCAAATGACATTAATATTTGGTAAATTGTAACGATGTTTCTGTTTCAAATGGTATTAATATATGGTAAATTAAATGTATCAAATGAAATTAACAAATGGTAAATTAAATGTATTATATGATATTAACAAATGGTAAATTAGAAAAAAATGGTCGTAAATGTAATATAATTTGAAAGGCATGGAATTAATATATGGTAAACCGAATTTTACTAAACAAAATAAAATATCTACTTAGTACATGAATGTTTAAATTAATTAACACTAGTCAATGTTTAATTTATAATTAATAAAATAAATATTTTTTTTTGTTTGCTAGTTTGTCTGTGACTTGCGGGACTAGTCTGTACCTTGAGAAACTGCGACTCAGGGGTATCTAAGCCGTCAAAATCACTCGGGGATCGCACCCGGCCTGAGCCACATTAACCCTTAACATGGCTGGATTTTTTGTCCCCGCGGGTTTCGAACCAGTAACATAACATCACGGAGTGCCTTAACATCACACTATGTCACCGACTATCCTACACCTCGGGGACAACAAAATAGATACTTAATTGAATTAATTAAATTAATATTGACCGAGGTTTAATTTATACTTCACCGAACTTGGTAATTTATATTTAAACTTTGAGTCAATTCTACGTAAGAATCCTCAACATTACATGTTCTAAAGTCTCCATCCCAATTAAAAAATAGAGTGCTTGTTAAAATATAAATTTATGCACATGGAATAAAACATTAACTTTGATACTAGACGATAAGGTAATGCAAAGCAACATTGTAATCGAATAAGACAATGAATGGGTTCATGATTTTTTTTACACAGTATATGGATAGATTTATGATATATGCAAATTTAAAAATATATATACTTTTTATACTATTAAATTGGAGTAATATGGATAGATTTATTCCCGGATGGGGTGCCACATAGTCACGTTTCCACTGAGATAATGGGTCGCATCAAATTTGTTCCTATCCGCCTCAAGAACGACAACCGTCGATGCTCATTAAACTCTGACATGCCTTTCTCCTGGGCTCACCTTCCACCTAGTCCTGGCATTATTTCTCTCTCGTGTGAAGGGAATGGGTTTCAAGATCCTTTGGTACTATAAGATTGACATTTTGATTATGATTGTTATAACAAATTCGACTTATCTCTCTCTGTGTTCTTTTTGGTCATTCCTAGCTTTCAATTTCTCTCCTTCGTGTCTCTGGCTTCATCTCTTTATTATGCTCCTTCCCAGTGCCATGTCTAGACTCCATCTCTACGAACCCTGGTTTGTTTTCATGCCTCAAGAATGAGGTCAGTCGAAACGAGCTAGTGGAAGTCGCTCAAATCTCTGGGGTCATGGTCATAGTGTTTATCACTTGTTCAATTTCGGTTGTGGTTGCTCTTGCCATTATGCAATGGAGTCACGGTCATCTCTTCCTGCCTCTAATGATGAAGATGTCAAACCAAATCTCACCTTGCCTCTGTCCTCTAGCCCCACCATCCCTGCTCCCAACCCAGCTAATGCCTCCACCTCCCCATCCAGGTTTCATTGAGGCGTAGTGCGAGCTCATTCGAGAACTTCGTCGAGACAATGATGAACATAAATTTGGGAAAGATTGATGGAGAAGCGATTGGTCTGGCTCTTAGAATCGGGAGCGGAAGACCCACAACAATGACGCAGCGATGAGGAGCTCCTTCAAGCTATAATGGCTCCTAAATGGTCGGAGTCGTCCAGGTATGTTTTTCCTTATAGTCATCTTAGTAAATAAGTTTCCATGGCTTACTATGTTTTGGTCTTTCTAGTTTTTGCATGGTTTGTTAGATTGCAAAACCAATTTTTTTGGTATAGCCATATACCCAAGCTGATTTATGGCAACTCAAACTATGTAATTATATCTCTATTTAATTGTCACAGTACAATTTTATGGAACTTTCACACATGATGATGGGGTTGGTTTCCTTTGTTGGCAGCCTCAACACCAGTGTCTTTATTTTGTAGTTTTAGTTTATGAAAAATAATACAAAGTGATACCTTGAAAAAATGGATAGATTTATGATAATGTAAATTTAAAAAAAAAAAGTTTTTTATAATATTAAATTGGAGTGATATATTCTTTTATCCATGAATAAAGTTAAATTGGAATATGAACATGAATAAAGTTAAATTGGAATATGAAGATGTACATATCTTGCATATCCTGCTTTTTATTTTTGCAGGAATTTGTTTTTTCTATTAAGATGATTGTTTACATGCTTGCTTTTAGTTCGACACAATTGTCAGAAAATTCTGAGTTGGAACTATGTGATGCTTGTAACTCTACATCTTCTTAGACTAATATATTGTATTCCATTTCCTTATTGCAGCTTGGTCGCATATTTAACCTGAAAGAAAAACGTTATTAGTTATTCTAGCAAAATCAATGTAATATCCCTTAGTCACAAAATGAATTGTTGTCAGACTTATAATCTTCATAGCTAGATTGCAAAGCAACATTCAAAATGATTCTCGTCTGACTTCAATAATAACAGAGGGGAGATTAAATTGGCAAATGGAGTGACATTTTAAATGCTTGGATGAATAAATCCGATATTGAGGTTGAATAAGGGCGAATCCCAATGGAGTGACATTTTAAACGTTTGGTTGAATAAATCCGATATTGAGGGTGAATAAGGGCGATTTCCATCGTTGCAAATCAACAAATATGCCTATATGTTTTGAAGAAAATTGATATTCAAAATGCAGGAAAGGCAAGATTATATTCGTATAGGCAAGAAAGGATATGGATTTTAACCAATGGCAACACAAACCTGACTAGTGGCACAAAAACCTGTTGCCTGGGCTATGGATAGAAATCTAATATGAATTATATGGTCTTTGCTCGAATTATTTTGGAAACGTCAACAATGGTAAAAAAATTTACCCTCTTGGATTATGGAATTTAAACATTAGCAGAAAAAACTTGTTGGGCTAACCTGGCCTTGGAATTTAATATGATGAAGAATTATTTTGGAAAAGACAGCAATAGTAAAATGAATTTATAGTTTGAGACTGTACCGAACAAAGACATAGTACCCATGCCCAATCATAAACTCCTCCTCTGACCTCCTGCAGTGTATATGTAACACCCGAGTATATATTGGTTGCAAGGCTTGCAAATAAAGCACAAAATTAGTAACGACACAATCAACATCAAATACTACCACAAATCCACCCTGGTGTTATTAAAAGCAACACGCTATAGCTTTACCCCATTACATGGACTCTTTTCCAGTGTGTTTAACCTGCCAACTTCCAATAAAGAGTGTTCACCATAAAAGAGATTGGTTCATTCAATCAATGCTAAAAACACAGGCTCAATATTGCAGGAATGCACTTCTACTCACTGTTAATGACATCTACCACAAATGTATACACAACCCTTCAACTATGGATTAGCTTTGTTAAAACCATAGCACCTAATTATTCAATGAAGTTTACTCCGGTGATACATGTTCACAAGATTTATCATTCCAGCCAAATTAAACTCATGCCATCTAAACAAAAGTTATGCCCAACTGATATCCCTTAACAGACAGCCGATTACTTTCACTGAAAATACAAGGCAAAGAACAGATGATCGGTTTGTTTCATTGAAACTGCTCAGGTCATACATGTCATTATAAAATCCACAAATTATAAATAATCGAACAACCTGACTCCGAATCAAATCCAATGCTCAGAAGCATTCAAGTCTTGTATTATCTTAAGCAAGAATGGTTAGCTTGAACATCCCCACTTCATGGAAGTCACATTGTCTTCAAATGAAGGCTTGTACTTGAGAAGAATAGTAAATACAAAATTACAGGACCTTAGAATGAACCCATTTGATTGAATGTATTGGCTTTTAACCAGTTTGCAAAAAATCCACAAAATGCATTTTTTTCTTCTTTATCTCTTTTAATAATGTAAGATGTCTAGCAAAGATTCTCAAATGCAAATTGCTATTGTCTCTAAAAAATGGTATTTCATTGGCATTCCAGAATTTGTAAAGATCCTTTTTTTGTTGTGTAGATGTAAAAAGACACTTGAACACTTTGCGTGGAAAAGGCATGTCCAACATGTTCTCTTGGTCATCCAAGAGGTGAGCAAGTGTGCATGTGAATTAATGGCAAGGTGATATGTTGTTGCCAGAGCTTTGATGTCTTTGATATGTTACTGATTTGAATGAGTCATGGTTGGATTTGTGATATGCAGGAGGTACAAGAATGGCCATGTCTACCATGATTTATCAGAAGATGATATCATACACCCAACTCGTGCGTTTTGTTGTATCCAGAACATTTCAATTTTCGGGCTTCTTTTGAAATCAAAACACCATTACTCTCTTTCCTTCACGTACGATTTTTTCTCTCCCACTATTCTCTATTATGTTTTTTTGGTTTTCATTATTTCTCATCTAAGTTGTAGACATATTTTCAGATTAGTGTGTGATAAATTTTTCAAACTTTCTAGATAACCTCTGGAAGCCATTGTAATTGGATTTCAAAATGGTTGGGGTGGCAGAAAACAGAGGTGGACAGTTCTATTTTTTACATTAATGGGAAATTGAAATGTGATTTTTATTTTAAGACTATTGAAGATAGGGTTTAAACTGCCCCTGGAAATTGCCACTCGTATCTTTAGATCGTTGCATCTTTGCTCTCTGTTATGCTCACTGCATAGAATAATTCAAGGCACTGTCCAAATCATCATCCCATACGGTGAACAATAAAAATACTAAGTTGTTTGTTTGTGCCCCTCTATTTAAAGGCTCATTCCATTGGTTGTTGGGCGCTATTATATATAGAAGTCCATTACCTTGCCCTACTCGTATCTCCTGAGATTTGTAATAGTTAATAGATTTCTTGAGATTTAGTAGTTAATGAAACTACACTACTGTATCTAATGAAATTTCTATTTGTTTGTTAGTGTTCCATCTTAGAATAGATTTGGAGTTCAACTAGGTCTTGATTTTATTATTGCTAGTGTCAAGACCTAGTTGGAGGGTAGGGGGTCTCATCATGAGCCAGCTTATAAGTTTCATGGGCATGTAGCGGTATGACACTACCATTCAGCTGGTCACCACATTAGGGTAGTGGCTCTTGGTGGCATAGCTAAGAGAAAGGGGGTCTCATCACGAGCCAACCTTCTCATCTCCGTGAAATGTTTGTGGGTAACATTGTCACCACTGGTCACCACGCTAGGGCAATGTCTCCTAACTAGTCTCTTGAACGAAAAAGCAATAAGATAAAAAGCTAAAAGGCATTGAAAGGGGTTGGAAACATTTGCATCCATGACAAGGTGCATCTCACCCTCTTCAGAGGCACCCACGGGTAAGCCATACATTCCCCTATCATCACTGCACCCATTGCTCAAACATCCTTACACCACCTCATCCACTTACATGTCCTAGATTTGTATTCACCTGGAAACATCCCATGTCTAATGAGAATTATCCCATTAGGACCTCCTGGCATCCTCTCCAAACCTAGAATTTAGAATAACATAACGTATTCGAGCACTTGTCTGAGAAGGGGGGTTTTATGCACATGTTTAGATAACTTGATTATTAGATGTGATTGGCATTGATATGATCCCTGTGACTTATGATCCCATGGAGGGCATACTTTTTGTTGTTGCAGGGCCACACCCAACGGACAGGTACACATGGGGAGATGATTATTTTGGACCTCCATAGGGCTAAAATCCCACCAGATGGATGCTGAAACCCCATCCAGGAGAAGACACATGTCAGAGGCTTGCACCAGAAAGAGAGGAGGATGTTCCACCAGATATACCCTGGCAGGCTTGTGTAGATGTAAAACGACACTTGAACGCTTTGCGTGGAAAAGGCATGCCCAACATGTTCTCCTGGTCATCCAAGAGGTGAGAAAGTGTGCATGTGAATTAATGACAAGGTGATACGTTATTGCCAGAGATTTGATGTCTTTGATATGTTACTAATTTGAATGATTCATGGTTGGATTTGTGATATGAAAGAGGTACATGAATGGTCATGTCTAGCATGATTTATCATACGATGATATCATACACCCAAATCATGGAAATCACTATGTTCTCAAGGGATCAAAGCTCTTTGAGGGTTCATTAGGTAGAACTAGAACTTGGAGTGAAAATTGTTGTTGGATGATGTAAGAACTAACTCACCTCCTAACAGTAATGAAACCAACTGGCTGTAACGATCGACGCTTGCTTCAGAGGTGGGTTATTCACCACCGATGGTCCATTATGCACCATCACACAATTTTTCATCGACTAGGTTCCCCAACTATTCCTATGAAAAGTCAGATGAAGATTCTGGTATATTAATATTTTAATCTTACTATTAAGTTGTCGAAAAATATTATCAAGTGTGTCCTTCCTATATCATTTGTCAAAATAAATGCTCTAGAAATTGCACTCCATACTAACAAATAAACAATTACACGAAAATTGATATATCTATGTAGTTGCCTAAATCTTTCTTTACATGCATAACATTATATATATAATGTTTCAATAAATTATGAGGATTTTTCGGTGGAAGCAATATTTGCAACTTAAGCTGCAGAGAAGTCAAGTTTCATTTAATCATGAGTAGACTAAACTTTTCATTTGGAGATCAACCTCCTCAAGCACTGATGAAGACACTAGGAATTTATGGCACATGTGCGTTTTTTTGTATCCATCTGTGGCTTGGATTGAACAAATAGAACATTTCAATTTTCTGGCTTCCTTTGAAAGCCAAATACCATTACTCTCTTTCCTTCACATACGATTTTTTCTCTCCCATTATTGTCTATTATGTTTTTTTGGTTTCCATTATTTCTCATCTAAGTTGTAGACATATTTTCAGAGTAGTGTGTGATACATTTTTCAAAATTTCTAGATAACTTTTGGAAGCCACTGTAATTGGATTTCACAATGGTTGGGGTGGCAGAAAATAGAGGTGGACAGTTCTGTTTTTTACATTAATGGAAAATTGAAATTTGATTTTTATTTTGAGACTGTTGAAGATAGGGCTTAAACTATCCATGGAAATTGCCACTCGTAGCTTTAGATCGTTGCATATTTGCTATCTATTATGCTTACTGCATCAACTAATTCAAGGAACTATCTAAATCATCATCCCATACGGTGAACAATAAAAATACTAAGTTTCTCGTTTGTGCCCCTCTATTTAAAGGCTCATTCCATTGGTTTTTGGGTGCTATTATATATAGAAGTCCATTACCTTGCCCTACTCGTATCTCCTGAGATTTGTAATAGTTAATATATTTCTTGAGATTTAGTAGTTAATGAAACAACACTACTTTAGCCAGTGAAATTTCTATTTGTCTATTAGTGTTCCATCTTAGAATAGATTTGGATTCCAACTAGGTCTTGATTTTATTATTACTAGCGTCAAGACCTAATTGGAGAATAAGGGGTCTCATCACGAGCCAGCCTATTAGGCCCATGGGCATGTAGCGGTATGAAACTACCATTCAATTGGTCACCACACCAGGGCAGTGGTTCTTGGTGGAATAGCCAAGAGAAATGGGGTCTCATCACGAGCCGACCTTTCCATCTCCGTGAAATTCTTGTGGGTAACATTGTCACCACTGGTCACCACGCTGGGGCAGTGCCTCCTAACTAGTCTCTTGAAAGAAAAATCAATAAGATAAAAATGTAAAAAGCATTGAATGGGCTTGGAAACGTTTGCATCCATGACAAGGTGCATCTCACCCTCTTAAGAGGCACCCACAAGTAATCCATACATCCCCCTGTCATCATTGCACCCATTGCTCAAACATCCCTACACCACCTCATCCACTTACATGGCTTGTATTTGTCTTCTGGTGGTCGATGTCTCCTGTTCCCGGTTGTGCTAACATAGATCCTAATGCAATACAAGATGCATCGACATGCACATGAAATTAGTTGCTCCAATCTGGAAAAACCAGGATAGGGGCAGTAACCATTTTTTGTTTCAGCGTGTTGAAGCTCTGTTGGCATTCTTCTGTCCAATGAAATTGATAGTATTTCTTCAAAAGATTCTCCATGGGTGTTGTAATATGCGCATATCCTTTAATGAAATTCCTGTAGTATCCAATATGTCCCAATGCAGTGCACAAGTGTTTGACTGAAGTAGGAGGGGGAAGATCAACTATAATGGCAATCTTAGATGGATCTACCAACAATCCTTGCTTGCATACAATATGACCTAACAACACTTCAAAGGGTGAAAAGAAGATGCACTTCTTTAGGTTTAAGGCAATCTGACATTGTCTGTACTTGTCCAACATTAGCCTTAGACATTCAATATGATTTTTCAATAAACTAAAAGTAGTCCAATCATCAAAGTATGCTTCTAGGAATTTATGTAGAAACTCCTTGAATGCTTTGACCACCACCCTAGAAAAGATGGATGGGGCATTCTTCAATCCAAACAAAATCATTGTATACTCGTAGGATTCCTATTCTGTGGCAAAGGTGGTCTTATGGTGATCTTCCTTGGCAATCCGGATCTGATGGTATCCTGAAAATCCATATGTAAAAGAGTATACCTCCTGGCCTCATACATTATCTAACACTTCGTCAATAAATGGTGTAGGGAATGGGTCATGCAAACAGACATCGTTCATCTTCCTGAGATCTACGCAGATCCTAATCTCTCATGTCTTCTTATCTTGTACCACCATAGGGATAATCCAATCCGACTCTTTGACATGTTCTATGAGTCCTACTTCCAACATTTCGTCGAGCTCAATTTTCACTTTCTCTTTATATTTAGGGTTCAATCTGTAAGGTCTCTGTTTGAATGGCCTGGCATCTACTTTTAAAGGGATCCTCATATCTCCCATAGGCCCTTTAATGCCCTTCATATCAGTGAACTTGGCTGGAAACAAGTCCTGATATTCATGCAATAACTCTGTGATCTTGTCAATAGTGGCAGCATCCCAATAGTCTCCAACATTTGCAAGCTTCAGTGTTTTCTCTATTCCAATATTGACTTTATTGATCTTGATCACCTATCCAATGAAAGGTATCTCAACTCCTGGTCCTTCTATGTCTCTTTGGACTTCCGTTTTGGTGATGTTCACCTTCCTAGGATCATCGTCTTCATCAACATTGATGCTGTAACAACCTTGCAGTTTCTGGAGAGGTGCAGTCCATTCATCCTCTTCTTGTTCCAAAGGGAGGCTAGATGCCTCCTCAAATACTTTATGTCTTACAATTTGTAACACTTGATCTACTGAAGGATATTGACTTTCAAATAAGAAGGTAGTTACAAAATTCTGAGTCATACCTTCCCAATCTGCAGTGATAAGGCATAGTTTTGCTTGAAGATACCAGTTGATAGGGGTTGTGTCCAGCATGTTAATGAATTTGTGCACCCACTTCTCTTAAGGAATGTTGCTCTAGGCTTCCTCGCAACTGCGCACATGGGCCTTCGGACAACTTTGACCTGTGTACCTAACTTCGCAGCCTTCTACTTGTGCTGAGAACCACACTGTCATCAAAGTACGACATTGTACCTAGTCTATAATGTTGTTTTTGTGTGTCCCCCACCATCTTGCTGGTGTTGCTTTCAAGGCCTCATCCATTGCCAACAATTTTTGTTGTGTTGGTACAATTTCTTCAAAGTCCAACAAGAATGCTTCTAAATGATTTAGACCATCAAAGGTGGGTAAGTTACTTACTGTTGTGCCGATCCAATGAACTTCTCTGGTTAATTTAGCACATCTCCTTGTAGATGCTTCATACATTTTGTTCTGCTAGTTCTCTAGTCCTTCTTCTGAATCTAATGAACATGCATTGTCACTTTTCCAACGTAGGTTCCCATCCACCGTAGGATTAATGTAATCATGATGTCTGGCTATTAATTTGTATATGTTTTCAAGTTCATATGCACGGTCTTCTTCTCTGATGTGTTCTATGTATCGCTAACCTTCATCGGGATCTAAAGGTGAAATGAACCTAAGGCCATATCCTTCAAACGTCATTCATATTTTATTTAAATCAACCACAGTGGAATTATTGAAGGCCCAATCAATTCCTAACAGCGCAGGGTAAGGAAAACTATCATCAACTATCTTAATCACCTTGAAGTCTGCAAACTTCCTTACTCTGTCAATGTCCACAGGGACATGTTCCAATATTCCAAAGGGGCTTACAGCTTGCTGATTAGCCATCCTAAGCCTGATAGGGGAATAGATCAAATTAGGTTTTCCCATTAGTGCCCAGGTCTTCTTCATCATGACATTGACCTCCGACCCCAGGTCGAGGACCACATAATCTATATCATACTCTCCAATTTGAGCATTCAAGTGTAGTTCCTTATTTTTCCTTCTCCATTTAGAGACTTGGTGTACTGCTCTATTCAGTAAGGGATCTATCTTTCTTAGCTCATACTGTCTCATTAAATTTTGTAGCTTTTGTACAATGTTTTCATCCTGAATCAACTTAATGCAAGTATATAAGAATTCCATGAACTTGCTTACCTATTTTCCTTCTTTTGGCAGAGCAGACTGATCGAATGCCAGAGGCATTCCATATTTTGTCACTTCTGGTTGTGTCTTTGATGAAGAACCTTGGTCTCTCATGAATTCTTTTCTTGCCTCCTCAAACATTTTTTTTTCTTTCTTTGCATCAAAAGTTTGGGTCTTCTCTGCAGCTTTCCTGACTCCTAATTCTTCTGTAGTCTTTCCCTAGGTCACTCTGTCTTCTCTTGTAACATCATCTCCTCTAGTGATAACAATGACTCTAGGTTCCTCTCCGTGAGGTTAACGTATATCAGTTTCACTTGCGGGTTCTGCTGAGGTCCTCGTCTCTCCTGAAGTTTGGCTAGTAGTATAGGACAATCTTCGATAACATGTTTAAATGAATTGTAGTAGCTGCAAGTAGTACAAGGGTTCTAGTCGTCCCTTGCTAAGTGTCTTGGTTGTGCACAGTTGTGATAGATGATCTGTCCTCGACCTCGACCCATACCTCCTCCTCCTCCTCTGCCTTTGAATCCACTGCGAGGATTGAAGTTTCCTCTTCCTGGAGAATTATATTGCCTAGTGTTTCCTTCTTGTTGTACTTCACTTTGAATTTTGTATATATCCCTTGACCTTTCATGCAGGAGGTCATAAGCCCTACAATCTAGATCATCATGCCCCATGGACTTACAGAATGTGCAATACAGATTTGTGGGTGTCTAAACATATTTTTGCATGTAATAGAACTCACCAGGGCGGTGTCTATTTCTACATACCTCGCACTAGGATAGGGTAACTTGCTTCAAAGGTCTCAGAGCTCCAAAGGCCAAGTATTCATGAAATAGGGGATAGTGTTCCCTGTCATGGTCTTCTGATTTGCATCTGGTACACTAGATGTCTTCTCTTTTATCTTTTCCCTTGGATTTCTTCATATCTTCGGCCTGCAGAGACAAACTATTTAGCTGACTCAAGATTTGACTCATACCTGAGATGGATTCTCCCATAGGGCCTGATTCTAGCTTCATGGCGATCTCCAGTGCCTTAGCCTATGAAGCAATATTCTGTTGCATCAGAGGAACTCTGATGTGTGGTAAGAGAGCAACAATGAACCATTCCTTGTTTTGCTCATCTGGGATTTGAAAACTTAGATGGTCTGTCAAGGTCTTAAATCTCTGGTCAAACTCCCACACAGGTTCAACTATTTTATGCTTGATTTCTTTTAGTTATGTAATGCATTGCGATTCTGACTTAGGTTTCTTGAATTGAACAATTAGCACAGTCTTAATGGCATTCATCAGTTTAGGTGCAACTCCTTGGACAAATTTCATGTACCATCTCAATGCACGATCTCTTAGGGTAGTATTGAACTGAGCTTGTTTGAAAACCTCGTCAGCGATATTCTTAATACTCCACATAGTTTCACAGAGAAACCAGTGTTGATAAGGGTCTTCAGATCCATATCCTCTAAAGGTGGGTAACCTCATCTCATCTGCCATAGATCTTCCTAGGTTTCCTGACTGAGTATGTGGTGGCCTACTAGTGACAGTGTTCTGAATGCTCTGGTGACTCTGATTACTCTGATTGATTAATGTTGTTGAATCAACAGGAGGAATAATAGTACTTACTTCAACAGTCGACGCAGTTTCTGAAGATTCTGGATCTTCCCGATGAGGTTCTTCAGTTTTCCCTTCCTCTTCCCTAGTGGGTTTTGAATGATCTTCGTCCGTCAAATCTGCCTCTTATCCACTGTAGAAACCCTCGTCCCCGTAGTTCTTCTTAAACATGTTCGCAAGAGGAACTTATCTGAACGCTCTCCCACTGCACGTATGTCCAGCCTCTGTGTCACTGTCTTTGTCCGAGTTATTGAACATTAGAATTTTCCAATCTAACCAACTACTGCATCTTCAATATCTTTTTCTCATGCAATAACATCTTGATATTCAACTTTAAAAAGTGTAAAAATTTTCCTCTAGGTCCCTTGAAGAAATATATCTTGCCTTGGCTATAGGACTCTACTTTGTCAACAACAAACTCGGTGATGTACCCTCCAATGGTGCTATCAAACAAGTGATCTACTGCTCGTGACATGACGTTATCGATTCTCTTGACCTTCTTGATCAACGCCGACATCCAATCAACAGGAGGTCTAGATCTGATCTCAAACTGGGTATCTTCTAACCTATCTAACCACTCGTATATCTCCTGATGGATTCCTCCAAAGAAAACATCGTGTATATCAGTAAAGATATATCTTCCTGACCAATCCTCTGTACTAATATTAGGGTTCTTGTTCTGGGCTTCAACGAAGTCCGTTTATTGATCCTCTATCCAATTTTGAATCTTTGTCTTTGATGGAAACCACATTGACATTCCCTCAAGAAGATTCTTGTCCCAGCAACAAAACCATTTTTTGACACAGGGGCAGACCCAGGGTTCAGGCTCCAAGAGCACACCAACAAGCCCTAACTACTGGCCCTTTCGGCAACACCTGCGAGGCAGATCCAGTCTCACCTGAAGTAGCTATGGGGGGGTTGCAGGAAAAATATGTCTACAACCAAAGGGAATACCAAGTGGATCCAATACAAGAACAACACATCATCTCTATATCAAATCCCAAATTAGATCTACTCTGCACAACTATCTGTCAGATCTAACATAGTAATACAATAACAATATATCAAATAGAAAAGAACACAACATCAAACACATACAACACAAGATATATGTGGTTCACCCTCTCTCTAGGGATACGTCCACAAAAAATTGCTTTATAATATATTAATATGAATCATACAGTTCTTGTATGCACTCTTATCTAGCAAATCTTCTTTCTTCTCCTCTCTGTTTCTCCCCTCCCTGCGCACCCAGTTGTAGGGTTGATCTTCGCACCAAACTAAAGATCTTACAATATAGACTTCTCTCACAATACAATAGTTCTCTCTCAATAGAAATCTCTTCTCATCACATAATCGAACAACAAACTCAGAAAAAACCCTCTTCCCTCCTATAGATTCTTATTTATACATTACAATCACTCACCAATAGTCTTAGGCCAAAACCTAAGTGTTGAAACCCTAGATAACAAAACCCTAGGTGTCTAAAACCCTAGGTCAACTTGACCCACATTTTTAGGGCTTTGTCAGCCTGTCTTTCCTTCCTTCTCACATAGTGCTCCAAAGCATCCAACGGTGGCTTTTTCCGCTTGCTGAGTTGTCCACGATCTGTATTCCTTATTGATTTGTCATCCTCGATCTCCTCGTCTAATGGCTTTCTTTCTCTTGCTTCACTCCGTATTTTCTTCTCTTCCGCTCACTTCGACCCAATATTAGTCACTGTGTCTTCCGCACAGTTCAAATTCCTTCATTTCTGCCTTAATCTTCACTTACTTCCATACCCAAGGGCCAACAGTGTGGTCCCCCATTCACTTAGGATTTCCAACCAATACATAATTTATCCCATTGGTAGGCTAGAGCAAGTGGAAGTGAACATCGATGGGGTAAAACCTAAGGAAGAATTTGAATTGATCGATATTATGGATGACTCAGACCCCTATCCAACTCTACTTAACATTGACTAGGCATTTGATAACAATGTCCTACTAAATTTGAAGCAACGATAGATGTCCTTTGAGATGTGCCACTAGATCCAAATGAGGGAAACATATATATTAAGTCTATAAATGAAGATGCACATAGCTCGATCGTCGAGAATATATACAACATCATAGGATGAAAGAAAGAATATGTGAATCCAACAGCTGATGACGAACTAAGTTGGAGAAGTGTCTGTTTCTATGACACATATTCAGAGGATGCAATAGATAGATGGAAGAATAGGTTATGTAAACGTTGACCTGGATATGTGTCTGAATCACCAAAGTAGTCACTAGATTGGATTAGAGTTACGTGACCTACCAAGGTTCGATGGGTTATGCTTGGTAGACACATTTATAGCACAAATGGAGGAGAGTGTGACTAAGATATAGAGGATTTAGGCCATTGATGCAACAGTCAAAGTAATGCTTGCGCAGTAGTTGGCGACACACCGTGTAAATCTATAGGAATGGGTATAGGTGTTGGAGTGTATCAATGTATGGTTCCATCCTTCGACCAACTTTGAATTAATGATCCGATACAAGGGTACTGGAGATCCTTAGGAACACGTTTTTTTCCGTTAGCGACGCTGTAAAACCAAGAAGATTCCTAGCACATAATAGGTTCATAGGTTTGTCCATACCATGGATATGGTACCTAGAAGATTGTATATCTAGGATTAGATGAGAAGGATGTTGGAGATATTACACACTCACCTAGGTAATTCTTTTCCTAAGGTTGATAGTCCAATGTTGAGAGCACTTCCTTAGATGAGAATATTCTCTCTAGATAATATTCCCCTACAAAATAGTGCGCTCCTCTTCAGTTCAGAGTTAGTTACACTTGGTTACACTCAGTTAGACTAGTGGAAGTCACTCATGCATGAAAAACTTGGTTTTATCACCAGTAGTTGTATGTGTTTCCACCACTTCCACACGTGTGACTCAGTTAACTGATGATTACATGGATTAGTTAACTAATATTAGGTGGTAGATTAATTCAGTTTCTATCAGTGAGTGTCTAGATATCTCTATATCATTACTATGGCACTTTAGTTACTCATGTAGCTTATATATATTGTAAATTATTCACTCTTTGAGTGTGAAATACAATGAATACAATTCTATTGATTCTTTTCTCTCATCTCTTCTCTCCTCTCAATTTGCAATCATTGTATGAATTTTTGTTAACTAGATTCTCTGTGCAAGTTTCACCACAATTCTACAAAGGAAAATAGGGGATTGGGAGAAAGTGAGCAGTCAGTTCTGTGCAACTTTAAGTTTACATTGTAGGTCCCTGTGCAAGGGGAGATTTTATTAAAGATCAAATATTTCATCTTCCATCAGTAACCCAAAGACACCGTGCAAAAAATTGTTTGTGCATACCATAAGTCGAAGGCGAAATCTAAGCAGTTGGCATACTATTGGAAGGTTGACAATACTGACACATAAGAAGAGGACCCTTGGGGATTATAGATCAATGAAACTGAGGGTGAGCATGCAATTCAAGGAAAGGCCTCCAGTAGCGCTTCATCAGAATATATGGGGTCATTGAAAACAAATAAACACAATATAGGCACAAAATAAGATCCCAAGATGGCCACAATTGGTAATTAATGGGATCAGGTAACAATGACACAAGTGGTAGCATTGTTGAAAGAATGTGAAGACATATTTCAAAGGGCATTTTTAGAGATGAAGGGAATTGTAAGATCCCTCTGAGAGATGAAGATTCAATTGAAGCTAGATGTTAAGCCGATCAAGAAGAGACCATATCAATTGAACCTGGAGTACAAGGAAAAATTGCACAAAGAGTTGGATCAAATGCTCAAGGTATGGATCATTGTCCATGTGGAGGAGACATATTGGATTATCTTGATGGTGGTGCAACCAAAGAAGACATACGATCTAATAATTTGTGTAGACCTGCTTAGCTTAAATGCAACATGAGTACATGATCCCTTTCCAACATCGTTTATAGATGAAGTATTGGAGAACGTGAGTGGGTGCGAAGCTTACTCATTCATAGATGGATTTTTAGGCTATCACTAGGTGCATATCGCGGAAGAAGACAGATCCAAGACAACACTTATGACATAACGAGGCCCATTTTCATACACGGTAATGCCATTCAACCTAAAGAATGCACCTGCAATGTTTTCTAGAATTGTGGTTGCAGCCTTTGAGGACTTCATGCATAAGTTTATAAAGGTATACTTAGATGAATGGATGGTGTTCATCCTACTGAAGGAGCATATGTAGGTACTCCGATTGATGATGGATAGATGTAAGCAGCTATAGATCTTGTTAAACTTGAAAAGTGCATCTTTTGTACACCACTCAGAATACTATTGGGACATGTCATGTGCAAGGAAGGCTTGCTACTAGATCAGGAAATGATTACATCAATAGTGGACATGCTGGCTCACACATCCATAAGAGAGATGCACACAACCTTGGGACACATAGGATATTATAGACATACAAAATTACGCAGAGGTTGTTACACCGTTGGGGAATCTACTATGCAAAGATACTAAGTATGTCTAGACCCAAGAATTCCAGGAGGGATTGGACACGATGAAATAAATATTGGTTATTGTGTTGATCCTGATATTTCCATATTAGACCAAGATATTCCATGTGCATGTGGATGTGTCCTTAATTGCACTCGGTGCATTTCTTATGCAACTCGAAGGAGATAACATTGATAATCTAGTCTATTTTTCCAGCAGAAAGCTATCGAATTCCAAGAATAATTATATGACCACGAAGCACAAAGGAATGACAATCGTCTATGCCTTGATGAAGTTTTGACATTACTTACCCGACACTCCTTTCAATTTTTTTACTGATCATTAAATGCTCAAGTATTTGAAGAAAAACACTAGCACAATAATGGAGCAAATAATCCAACAACAATGCACACTTGGCTCAAACTTTCTCATTACCAAAGCATGAATTTATACAATGAGAGAAGATGTTACAAGAAATCATCTTCTCTTACAATCTCTCAACAATATCTCCAATAATCTCTCCACAAATATCTCAAACATATTTTCTAACTTTAATTATACTTTTGAGACATAACAAAGTAACAATAATGCTAAAAACAATTACATCTAGAATATGACAAATGAATCATTATTCCAACATTTCTCCCCCATAATGATCATTTGGAAATATTCCAAGATCATCTCTGAATTTGTAAAAATTTTCCTTTGATAGTGCTTTGGTGAAAATATCAGCTACACGTTCTTTTGTTCTGCAATACATGATCTAAACCACACCTTGCTGAACCAAATCTCGAACAAAATGATACTGAATATCAATATGCTTGGTCTTCTTATGAAAAACTGGATTTTTGGTCATCTAAATAACACTTTGATTATCACATATCAACTGAATACGATATTCTTGCTGCTCATGAAGATCCTCCAAAATTCTTCTCAACCAAACTACTTCACATGCTAATGTTCCTACTGCTTTATACTATGCTTCTATTGTGGAGAGAGAAATTGTAGGTTTCTTTTCAGTAATCCAAGCAACTGCTACTGAACCCATGTTGAATGAATACCTTGAAGTTGATTTCTTGTCATCCATGCAACCTGCCCAATCTGAATCTGTATAACCAATAAGCCTGAAATATTCTTTAGATATGTATATCAAAACATAACCAATTGTACGATGTAGATATCTCAAAATCCTCTTAGTTGTTTTCCAATGTATTTCCTTGGGGTTTGAC
>ML778133.1:1020703-1034225 GCA_009831015.1 Picea engelmannii
AGATTGGAAGGCATTTGAGATTGACTCATCTGTGAGATGTAGTCTTGTCTCATGTGTCACTAGAGAACCAATTAGTTCATCTGTTGAAAATCTTGACAAATCCTTGGATTCAAGGATGGCTGTTACAACCATTTCAAATTTCCCGGGTAAAATTTTGAGAATTTTCTCAACTATTCGTTGATAAGTGATGGTTTCACCAATGAGTCTGATCTGGTTCACAATTCCCATGACTTTGGTCATGAATTGATCTACAGTTTTGGACTCTGTCATCCTGAGAGTCTCGAATTGTGTCCACAAGGACTGTAGTTTAACTGTTTTTACCCTGTCATTTCCTTGGTAGGACGTTTTGAGGATGTCCCAGGCCTGTTTGGAAGTACCAATGCCTGTGATTTTCGAAAAAATCGAATCATCCACAGAATTTTGTATCCAGAATTTTGCTTTGTTTTCTTTGGTCCTCAGAGTTGCCTGAGCAATTCTCTGGGCATTTGTCATGGCAGTGAGGGCGGCTGGATCTGGTTCCACATATCCAAGATCCACTGGTTCCTAGCACTCTTGTGCTTGCAAGAACGACTTCATTCGAAGAGACCATAACTTATAGTTCTTTCCCAGAAGAATTGGACCTTGAGTTGGTCCTAGGTTGCTAGATGATGCCATTTCAAAAAAAATTGCAGAAAAAATAGAGGGAAAAATTCGTATTTACCTCTGATCTCATAAATGTCGATTTGCCGATGGACGATGTGCCGATGGCCGACAGGATATTATCGGGCTTGAATTGGCCCTTGGTCTCCTTTCAATGTGACCACACACCTTGTGTTAAAGTGCTACGGGATTTTCCCGTTCCTTGTCTTGCAAAATGCCGAAACGCAAAAAATCGCCTTTGGACTTTTCAACGGTCCAGATCGTGCTGCGATCTGACGGTCCAGATCTTATCGGGATATCACGAATCGGGATTTCATGATTTTTGATGTCGAGGTTTTCTGTCTCCTCGATTCCACGATCGTCGATTTTTCAATGGCGCTGTCCTATCGGGACTTTTCCCGATGGCTCCGATCTGCGACAGGCGTCCTCAACAGATGGACGGTCGTGATCTCTCCTCGCGATTTCGCGATTTGATATGTCCTGGACGTCTCGTCTCCAGGATCCGCGAAATGCCGATGCACCGATTGACTTGTTTGACGAGATGACGTCAGCTGGGCCCCACGACGGATTTTACCTCCTGTCGGGATTTCGGAATTCGGAGTTTTGAAGTACTTGAGTTTCTTGTCCTCAAGAATTGCGATTTGTCGAATCCCGATATGCCGATGGCCCTTTCCTTGTCGGAACTTTTCCTGAGTCCCCGGATTTATGCCACCTGTCCGGGAGAGATGGACAGTCCTGATTCAACCTTGGGATATCGCGGTTTGCGATGCTCCGAATTGCTGTCAACTTGAAACTCTGAATGTCGATACGCTGACGATGGCCTCGATGTCTGCCACGTGTCTGGTCAAAATGGATGGCTGAGATTTGATCGCGATTTTGCGAGTTGCTATGTCAAATTTCTTTGACAACTTGAAACCCCGAATGCCGATATGCCGATGGGATAATCTGCTGCCACCTGTCCTCTGAGATGGACGGCTTAGAAGCCTTCTCGGGATATCGCGATATCGCGTATTGGAGTTTGTGGAGAGCAATTTCCTTTGCTCGTCCAACTCACGATTTTGCGATGGAATAGGATCTCTCCACGTGTCTCTTGATGGACGGTCAAGATGACGTCGGGATTTCACAAGTAAAAAACCTCTTGTGCGCTCCACACGACTAATCGTCGTGCAACTTCTTGCTGATCTAACGGTTGTCGGGCCTGTGTTCAAGATCTGACGGCTGAAATTCCTTCGCCCTTTCTGCGCTCTCCTCGTCCCTTCTGGTCTGGTTTCCCGCCTTGGAACCGTTCGCAGGACGAATTTCACGGCTTCAGTGGCTGTTCTTTGCGCCTGAGATGCGTTCTTTACACCTGTGGAAGAAAGATTTGTGAATCTTTCAGTGATTTGAAAGAATTTCACGATTTCTTCGTGATCCGCTTGAATCTTTGACGGATGAGAGCGATTTCCAAGAATCTTTAAACGATTCTATCTTTTGCTCGAATCTTTGATGAATTTACACGAGATCTTAAAGTTATTTAAACATTTCTCGTTCTGTAGCTCTTCTGCGTCATTCTTTGACGGTTCTTAGAAAAAATTGTGCAGGTTTCTTCTTCTGGGTTCTCTGCTTCCTCCGCTAGCTTCTCACGGCGATATTTTAGAGAGTCTTACGGACAGCTCTCCAAGCTTTGTGAAAAGTCTGTGTCGCGTGCTTTCAAGATTCGTGAAGCTCTGTACTGTGTGGATCGTGTGGCTCTCCGGACTGTGTGAAGAGTCTTACACCTGTAGCTCTGATACCATGATAAATTGTGAAGCACAGAGAAATGCAGAGAGAAAAGAATAGTGTATTCAAATGTATGAAGAAGTACAGAACTGAACTGAAGTGAGTTGAAGTACTGAAGAGTTACCAACAATAGGGAATAGCTGAGCTTATATATGCTCAAGCAAGACAGAAATAGAAAGTACAACTATCCAGTACAGCTACCAGTGTACGGTCACACTGTTGAGGGTACATTATATTTAACACAAACAACAAACAACTATAAAAAAACTTTGAAATATTTGGAGAGCCTGGTCGATTCTCATGTACAGTAATCTATGCCTGGAGAGAAAGGACCACACATTCAACCTTAGCAGTGCACATCCATGCACTACCATTGCATGCACGTCTTTCACCGTTCCATGCAGGACTCCCCTCGCTTATCCATGCACTTATTCACTCATCTCCACGAACTTATTCATGCAGCCCACACTCTTATCAATGCTTAATTCTCAAAATAGATGTATTCTCCACACACTCCAAGAATATCTATGCTCTGCGCACAGATATATACTCCAGTCTATGCATCAAACCAAGGTGAAGCCCACACGCAACAACAACGTATTTCACTTTTGACAATCATACTATTCATTGTTGCATGAATCCTATTTGTAACTTCCACACACTAATCGCTCACTGTCACTACAAGCTCCACACAGTGTAGAACAGAGAACAAACGCACCAGAACAACAAATTCACTCACAAAGAACAACAAACTCGCCCATGAATAATTCTAATACCGGAAGTCGCGTCCTTACGCATCCACAATATAATTTTTGTATGAATTGATTGATTGATTGTAAGCATGGAAATCTCTGAACTAAGTTCGATCTTTCTTTCCTTCCTCTAGCTCTGATACCAAATGAATAAAAATACCAACACAATAATGGAGCAAATAATCCAACAACAATGCACACTCAGGTCAAAATTTCTCATTACCAAAGTATGAATTTATACAATGAGAGAAGATGTTACGGGAAATCATCTTCTCCTACAATCTCTCAATAATCTCTCCACAAATATCTCAAACATATTTTCTAACTTTAATTATACTTTCAAGACATAACAAAATAACAATAATGCTAAAAACAATTACATCTAGAATATGAGAAATGAATTATTATTCCAACAATACTTGGTCAATAAGCCAGTGTTGTGCGGGAGGATATGTCGATGGCTATTTATTTTCAAAGAATTTTAATTTGAAGTAGTAGTGAAGCCCAGTAAAAAAAATATTGGTCTTGACCATGTCTCGAGGATAGAGTCAAGGGAAGTTAGAGGCAATTTAGATGATGTGCTCTCTGACATACATTTCTTCAATGTCGAAGTGATGTCATATCAACTAGCAGAGATTGCAGCATAATTAAAGAAAAGTCATGCACTAGAGTCATACAATCAGGCATAATGTAGACAACTTATGACTCAGAGTGTTGATAACCAGTTGATCGTAGGGAACTTGTACACGTTTTGAACAAATGGCATCCTACGCAGGTGTATATTAAAACATGAGTGTGACATGGTCCAATACGATGCATATGAAGGTATTGTGGGGGGACACAACGCAGGAAAGGAAATTGCACATAAAGTGTTGTGCGTGGGATTATTGTGGCCATTATTATTTGAAGAAGTTAAGGAATATTGCAAGTGTTGTGACTTTTTCCAGCAGATTGGGATGCCTTCAAGAAGAGATGAATTGTCACTTTTCTCAATCACCACGCTAGAGATGTTTAAAAAATGGGCAATCAATTTTGTGGGTCTGATCTGTTCACTTGCATGCAAAATCAACGTGTGATACATTATTACCACAACAAAATACTTGACCCATTGGGAAGAAAGTGTGCTAGTGAAAGATTGTATTGTAGAGATGGTCATGCATTTTAATTTTGAAAATGTGACCACCATGTTGGCTATCCAAAAGTGTGGATGAACAATTAGAGCACACATTTTTTGAATGACACCATCCACACACTGACTCAGGAGTTCATGATCCATCACCAAAAGAGTACACCATATCACCCATAGGCCAATGGCATGGTCAAAGCATTTAACAAGATATTAATGCATATGTTGAGTAAGGTATGTAACATTGGGATCAACAGATTCCAACAGTACTATGGGCATATAAAATGACCTGCAAATGTTTGACTAAGTATACACCTTTTAAGTTGGTCTATGGTAAAGAGACCATGATTCCCTTAGAATTTGTGGTGAAGTCTGTGAATTTCCATCGTGACATAGATGTTGCACGATCAATACCTTTAGAAACAGTTAGATGAGATATTGGAACTGGAAGAGGACTGAGTGATTGTGGGTCATATCCATATGGTCTATATGTAGAGACATAAGTCTTGACATGACCACAACATTGAGCACAAGACTCTATAACCTAGATCTTTGGTATTATTGTATGACATCAAGTTCTCAAAGCACCCTAGCAAGTTGTGCATGCACTGGCTAGGACCCTTTATACTAGTATACATTATTGGGGTAGGTGCAACAAAGTTGGAAATGCAATTGGGTTAGCCCCTCAAAAGAGTGATCAACGAAAGTGATCGAAGGCGTATTATGACCCACTATTAGCATATTACTCATATACAATCATGAATTCCTAAGTATACCACCTTTATGTATTTCAAATTTAAGGATATAGTTGTTATACTAAGTGTGTTTCTATATTCCCATCTTTCCTCCTCCTACCCTATCTCCCGATGAAGAATGGATGTGAGATCAATTGAGGTGGTTTCATTATTGTATAATATATTTGTATCATTAAAATGAATACAATGTCATGTGTTATCACATGAAGTTGTCATGGGTCAAATTTCTCCTTAGGTTTTTAATTTTTTATCCATTAGTCTTTTTAATTTTGTTCTTTTATATTCTCCTTATGGTTTTCTTAGGTTAACTAAAATAAATGAAAGGTTGGAGGTTGGCTCATACATTTGAACCACACCTGTGGTTTATACCCTTGGTTCATCACATGATTTGATAAGATATAACTATCATCCCCATGACACCATAATTTGGACATGTCACTACCTCCATTTATACGCTTGAACCTCTCCACTTTGCCCCTTTACCCATTAGGGAGTCAAATCAAATCCATTCTAGTACGACACCAGCTCATCAGAAGTTTTCGTAGCGCATATTTTTTACACCCTTCCTCTTTATCATCATTGCATTTGTGAAGATGATGTCATGTCATCTCATTGTTTTCAGCATCCATGTTTTTTTAAAGGGAATAATCGTGATTTGGTCATTAAATCTTTCTAACTATTTATCAAAGTTTGAATTCTGCTCCTAGCTCGCAGTTGCAAAAACTCCTAGTCTAGACAGCGTTGCAGATTATGCTACATACCAGATGACAGAAGTGAATTGAAGATTGGGATGGTTGCAGGTAACTTCATGCTTTCTAAAGCTCATCTACAGTCAAGATACGATGTCTAGGTACTCCTTGAGCCATTTGAGCTCTGTTGAAGATCATCTAAGTTTTTGCTAAATTTTCGTAGCACCTGGCGCTACGAATTGTGGTCTCTTTTACCTACTAGCCCCTTTACCTTTGCTATCACATAATTATTATCCTTTTGTAGTATTGTCAGCCTCCTCCATTGAAATTGAATATACTTTGGTATCAGAGCTATCGTGACTATTTATTTCTTGGCCCTTGTTGTCTATGCTACAAAAACCGCTACGAAATTGCACTACAGATCCCCTGTTCCAACGATGCAAACTGTGTATCAACCCAGTATCATCATCTCTTCTCACATATACAACATCAAATATTTTACATTACGGTGTCATTTAATATTTTCACTTCAAATTCTACTTACATTGAAGAGTTTAGGAGCCATTTATTTTAAAATGATGATGACCCTGCATGGTGGTTCAATGTTAGCTTAAAACCTTGGCAATGTTTCCCCCTTGCATATATTTTCTTTGAAGGGATTTTCTTCCTTTTCTAAGCCATCATATTGTTCTCTCACTAGTTCAGAATTCAATTGAAGGAAAACCATGAAGCCTTAATAAGGACCACCATTCAAACCCTAAAGACCTATGTCCTTGCTTGGTTTCCCATACCTCTCATAGCATTGTAGTGTTTGGTCTCATGTTTCTATCAAATGGATACACCTCAACAAAAGAAGTCTCACAAGGGTGGGAATGTAGTCAGGACCAAGTCTTCTGATATGCACTTGTTTGATGCTGAACCTATGATCAGAGAGGTCTTCCATAGGGTCGACTGCCTAACTTTCTGTTAGAATATGTAGAGGGGACACCCTCAGGTAGCCAGGGAGTTTTCCTTAAACTTTGATGGCAATAAGACCAAGGTGGGAACCCTTGAAATGGAAGTATCTGAGGCCACTATTGCAACAACCAATGAGATACCCAACATTGGTGAAAGGTGGTTCAAATTTATGACTCTTAATGTAGCCTTTTCTAAATATTTCTCAAACTAGAAAATCAAGGAGATAATTTGTCTAAGGGAGTGCCTAGGAGCCACTTGGTTGAGGGTTTTGAAAGGATGTTGAAAGTCATCCAAAGATATTTTACTTGTGAGGGCATATTCAATATGATATACCAACATGACATTAGGATTTTTATACACTTCACAGGCAAGGACTTAATGAACATCCCTTTCTATTTGTTTAGGAGTATGGGGAAAATGGTTGATAGGGTCCAAGCCAAGTCCAAGGCTATGGACACCAGTGTTTTCCACTCAAGTATAATCAAGATGCTTGTAATGGAGGAATTGAAGAAAAGAAACATATCCTTGGAGAAATTCATTGCCTCTGCCAATATGAAACTAGATGTATCCCCTACCCCTCAATATAAGGTGCAGATCCCTTTCCCAACTGGTAGTGTTTCCCACACAGAAACAAGCAAAAAGAGAAAGGAAAAACACATTGCCAAAGATAAAGAGGTTCCTAAAGAATTTGAAGAAGAAGAAAGGGGAGCCCATCACTCTCCACAAAGGGAACTTTCACCTCATCTTGCACTTGAACTAGAAGAAATTCCCTCAGTCAAAACCACAGCCAAAAAGGAGAGAAATTTGCACTTTCCTTCACCTACTGCAGCAGTTGAGACTAGAGCTAAGAGTCCCTTCACCAGATCATAAAACCATAAGAAAGATGCTAAAGAAGAAGGCATAACTAAATATCCTATCCAAAAGAAAGATAATGGTAAAGATGAAAATGTTGGGAAGCCTGTTGAAATAATAAGCATCACCAACCCCCCTGATAACCCCATCTTCAAGAGATTGATCAGACAACTCAGAGATGTAAGAAAGGAAATTTCCCACTTGAAGGGAGAAGGATTGGATGAGAGGAGAAAGATGAGTGAGCTCATGGATATGTATAAAGAAACTCTTGAGCTAGCTCAGTTCACAACAAGAAAATTTATGCCCCTTCACAGGCAGCTTAGAAACTTGTACAGGCAGGATAGAGACTTGCAGTCTTAGAACATAAAGCCTAAAGAGGAGTTGCAACCCTTCAAAGATGATCTGGACCAGATAAATTTCAATGTACTAGCTCAATCTACAACAAGGATAAGTGCCAGATCAAGGCGATGAAGTGGAAAGGATGGAAAGCCCCATTTTTTATGATGATCATATTTTGCATTTTGAAGTTTTGAGGAAAGTGTCGTAATTATACATATTGGAGGCATCTACAGGATGATACAAATTCTGCTAGGATTTTTTAGGTTTTTGGGCTCAAATTACATTGCACAAAAAATTACATAGCATTTTGTGGCACCTGGTGCTACAGAATCATCCACACAGACAAAATTGAAGATTCACTACAGAAAGTGCTATGAAATCGTTTATATATATAAAGTTGCACAATCACTGCGAAATCCGCTGCGAAATCACCTAGCCAGACACAAAATGACAATTTTCTAGGGAATCCACTGCAGAACAATTTACACATGCAGGTGCTACGAAATCTGCTACCGAATACACTACAAAAACTACTACGAACTGACTGATACAGTCAACATTTTTGGATTCATTGTCCTTTCTAGTTTTGATGGATTTTGAGGGAATCAACGGTCACCAGGTGGCAGATGGAGGTCAACACAAAGGATTGGAGGATAGTGGGAGATGGTGGACACATGGAACTGATGGAGATGCGCCCAAGGAACAAAAAATTATGACATGATTACATTGTTAGAGTTGTTTCCAACATGTTCCATGTTTCTAGCAATATGTTATCTCCACTTGTACAGATGTTAGATTGGCAATTTTTAGTGGGAGAATCCTAGGTTAGCGAGTTCATATCACACTTCATGTTGTTACTTACTGTTTAAACTATATATACAACATGAGAATGATATTTTGAGGTTCGAGTGGTTGAGCATAGACTCCTTGTTGTAATGTTTTGGTAATACAAAGCCATACTCTAGTTGCATGTATGAGATCTGAGACATTTTGATTAATAGAATTCAAATTCCTTTCATTATCTTGCTTCTTTCTTACTCGGGTTGCTCATTTTGAATGATTCTTATGAGATTTTATAACTGTGTTATAATGTATGTTTGATTATGATGTTGCAATGTTATCAATGTTTTAAGGTTTAAATCAAGAAGTTCTTGTGTCTGAGCTTTTTCTTCACCTATCTACTAGAAGGCTTGATGCTCATAGCAGACCTATTCATCCTCCTCACTATGTCTTCCGTCTACTCACATTTATCTTTAAACTATTGACTGAAGTTAACCAAAACCCCATTTGCTTATGCAATCTGGCCTAGAATTTCTGTGTTGGAACATTGCTATGCTGAGTTTTGTCCATTTGACATTCTATCACAAATCTACATTTACAAACCTATTTGATGGGTGTTGGGCTTATCCTCTAGGAATACGAGGGTGACTCTCAGTTCTAACATTATTTGTGTCATTTCCAGGGAACAAATTGAAAACATTTCCCTGGGATTGAACAACAAAGAAATATTGATTTTGAAGATGCATTAGAAATCAATACATTGAATATTGCAACTTGCACCTGGCGACTCCATTGTTTCAGTTGTGGCTCCCAAAGGAAGACACACGAGGTCTAATCCACATCTACCTCTGGTAACACCTGAATCTGACCCAGAGAATATTATCAAGAAATAAAAAGATTCTCAAGAAGGATTTTCAGTTGTTGTACCAGGTACTTCTGGTCATTTTCCTGATTCCACCTTTAATACACTAGTAGCTATATCCAGTTCTCATCTTTTACCCTCTGTTGAAAATTCTAGAAATCTGGATTTTGAAAATTTTCCTATTGAATACTCTTCTTTTAGTCCCAAATTGAAAGAAGAAAGTTTTGAAGTCCTTGACTCTCCTAATATTGTAAATTGGTTTAGACTTGAGAGCTTAGAATATTTTTCTACCTCGGGTTATCCTACTCCTTCTATTAAAATTGTTGTGACTAAAGAGGAGGAAACCTCAATTCCCTTGGAACCTATACCATCTTATTCAAAGTATCAACCTCTTCCTGTGAAAAATGAAATCTCTCCATCCAACCTCCCTCCTTCTACCAAAATCAAAGTTGTAGTTGTACCTGTCAATATTCAATCTCCCCCTTGTTCTCCTAGAATTCACAATCCAATGGCAGGTGCCAGCCTTCCTAGAAATAGGATGGATGCCATCATGGCTGCTAGGTATGCCCCTCTAGTGTTACCTTGGCCTATGAATGCTCTCCCAGTTGGAGATTACCTTAAGTACAAACCCAAGTTTACAGGGGAGGAGGACATAACTGTAGAAGAACACCTTGCAACCTTTTATAGTTATGCAAACAATCTTAATATTGAGAATGAAGATGTATGGATGAGGGTATTTGTAAAGAGCCTTGATGGTGAGGCTAGGAAATGGTTTAGGGGTTTAACTCCTGGATCTATTGCTGGAATTGAAGATTTGGATGATGCTTTTCTAAGGCATTGGGGGGATAAAAAGGATTTCCTATATTACATTACAAAATTTGGGTGACTTAAGAGTAAAGAAGGGGAATTTGTTTCAGACTTCTCAAAAAGATTTAATAAAATGTACAAAAAAATTCCCATTGAAATAAATTCTACATAAACTTCTGCTAAGATCACCTATGCCAATGATTTTGACCCTGAGTTTGTCCTTCTATTGAGAGAAAGAAGATCTACCTCTCTAGTTCATATGCAAGATGCATCCTTGGAGGTAGATCTAACATATTGGCAGGCAACAATATTAGGGGAAAATATGATAGAGATAGAAGAAAAAGTAGGGATGAAGATTCAATATCTAATTCCTCTACTGTCCACCCTCAAGTTGATGAACTAACAAAATTGGTAAAATCACTTTCTGCTGAAATGGAAAAGTTGAAGCTTGAAGGAAAGAATAATTTTAGGAACACACAGAACGTTGATAATAGAGGAAATTTCAGAAGACCAGATAATGCCCCTTAGGTCCTTCAATGAGATCAAAGAAATAGGGATAGGGATGACAAAAAAGTCCAAGCCCCTCTCCAAAATAAACTTGTTGTTGATGAAGAAGGAGAGGATGAAGAAAATAATCCATAAATCCATTGTCTTGGTGACACTTCTCCATCCCCTCATTTAACCCAATCTGCATATGAGGAGTCTCTCATGGACAACCAATTGAATGAATTGAGTAAAGGGGAAAAAATCAATGATAATTCAAATAAATACAACCTAAGGTCAAAAAACAAATAGGGAAAACCTAACACTTATGATCAACCCACCAAAACAGAAAATTTTGCTAAGGCTGTGGCATCTAACAACAAAGAAAAAGAGGCACAAAACCCTCAAACAGTGGTTAAGATCCCTATCCCATAAATTAAGGAGATTCTGAAATCTCTCTCTTCTTTTAGCTTTGAAAGTTAGATTCAAAAGATTAAAATCCCAGTACCCTTTTTAGAGATGATTAAGAATGAAGAGTTTAAAAAATGTCTTTCCAAGATGTTGCAGCTCGAATCTTCCTCTAATTCCATAGACTCAGTGAACCTTCAAGATGAAAAAACAACAGTCACATTGGGACCTTTGGTAGAGGATAGGGATGACTCTTCTCCTCCTTTCTGCACATCATTAAATATTCATGATATAGTGTTGCACAACTTCTTGATGGACTAAAGTGCATCTCATAACCTCATGCCTAAAACTGTCATGGATAATCTTGGGTTGGAAATTACAAAAACCTATCATGACGTATACTCATTTGATTCTAGGAAAGTGAAGTGTCTTGGGGTAATCAAAGACTTGGTTGTTACCTTGTTCCAATTGCCCATGAAGAGTGTGGTCATGGATATTGTGGTGGTTGATGTCCCCCTAAAGTTTGAGATTCTCTTTTCAAGATATTAGATCAAAAGACTAGAGGGGACTTTGTAGATGGAACTTTCATATGCCACCATTCCTGTATTTGGGGGAGAGCACAAAAGGATTTATAGGGAAGCACAACTAGCTTACATCATTAGTGATGAAGTCAACCCTACCAACCATCCTATTTTTGCAGTTGATATTGATTTAGGATCCAATATTTTACAGCTCACTGATACTCGTCAATCACCTATTGAAATCAGAAAACAACCCATTAACACTTGTGAAATTCCCCCTCATAATACCTTTGTTTGGAAGATGTTTTTTTATGGAGCCTCTTCTAAGGAAGGTGTTGATGCTGGGGTGGTATTTATTTCCCCAACCCAAGAGATCATATCTTTTTCTTACAAACTTGAATTTGAAACTACAAACAATGTAGCACAGTATGAGGCTATTGTTTTGGGTTTGAGGGCTGCTAAGGACATGAAGATTGAAGAGTTAACATTGTTTGGAGATGCTGAATTAATTGTACATCAAGTCAAAAATATGTATCAAGCTAAACACCCTAGATTAAGGACTTACAAAAATGAAGTTTGGGATCTTGTTGATAATTTCTTCTTAGCTTTTAATATCTCTTTTGTTCCAAGAGAGGAAAATACTATGGCAGATTCTTTGGCTGTTTTTGCAAGTAATTTCAAAGTTCCTTTGCCCCCTAAGCTCAAATATGATGTGGAAGTGAAGTATAGACCCTCTATACCTGAAAATTTCAAACATTGGAAGGCCTTTGAGGATGATCTTAAGATCAAAATAAACCATGGAAGAGTTTTCTTCCCTGCATATTGATCAAGATAATGGTAATTCCAAATGCGCTCATGCTGATATTTTTCTAAATAAAATTGTTGACCATCATATTGTTCAATTTCCCAATAACCATATTCCAAAAGGATTAGTTCCTTTGTAGAGATTGTTTGACATAAATGATGTTGATGTGAAGGTTAAAGGTTCAACTGAAAATCCTGATGTGACTGAATGCAATTTAGGTACAGAGGAAAATCCAAAGTATGTGAAATTGTCTAGCAGTTTGTCAAAGGAACAAAGGAGTTTGCTGATGTGTTTTCCTGGAAATATGAATATTTACAAACATATGACACAAACATCATTGAACATAAGATCCCTTTGAAAGAGGAGACCAATCCTTTTAGGAAGAAACTCAGACAAATAAATCCCATGTTGTTGCCTATTATGGAAAAAGAAGTAAAGACGTTGTTGGATGCCAAGATCATCATTCCTTTGAGGTACTCTGAGTGGGTGGCTAGCTTGGTCTTAGTTAAGAAAAAAAATGGGGGAATTAGATTGTGTGTTGATTTCATAAATTTGAACAAAAGCTCCAAGAAAGATAATTACCCCTTGCCAAAGATGGAGCATATTTTGTAGAGAGTGACTGGCTCATCTACAATGTCTATGATTGATGGCTTCTCAGGCTACAATAAGATATTTGTCCTACCTAAAGATAGAGAGAAAACAACCTTCACTACTCCTTGGGGCACATTTATGTATGCTAAAATTCCCTTTGGATTAATGAATGCATGGACAACCTTTCAACGAGCAATGTATATTTCCTTCATTGGGGAGAAGGAAAAATTTGTGGTCATCTTTCTAGATGACATTACAGTGTTCTTAAAATATGATAAGGAACATTATCATCATTTGAAAAGGGTCTTCCTGAAGTGCAGAAAGTTTGGTCTCTCTCTCAATCCTTAGAAGTCTTTGTTTTCTATGAAGGAAGACAAGTTATTGGGACACATTGTATC
>ML778133.1:1037714-1050084 GCA_009831015.1 Picea engelmannii
TTCCATATCTCTCATTTTTGCATAACAATTTCTTTCAAGATGACCATATTTATGAAAATAATGAAATTGTGGGCCTTGTCGTTCTTGATATCCTTCTCTTCCTCTTCCTCGAAAGCCATCTCTGCTTCATCCTCTGAATTGACTTGAACTTCCTCTAAACTGACTTGGACTTCTTTCTCCTCCTCTTGAAGTGAATGCATTTCCTTGATAATTATGTGATTGTTGTGGATTTCTATTATGACTCTGATTTTGATATTGACTTCTACCTCTTCCTCTTCCTCTATAATTTGTAGAAAAATCATGCTCCACTTCTCTAGTTGGTTGATTTTCTTCAACAATGAGCAAAAATACACTTAATTCATCAATCTTCATTATATTTAAATCTTTGGAAACCATAATACTAGTGGTGACCATCTGAAACTTGGGCAAAATACTTCTTAAAATCTTCTCAATTAATCTCCTTTCTCGAACATCTTCACATAAGGACCTCATCTGATTAACAAGATCTTGCATCTTTGTGATGTAATCATGAATAGATTCATTACTTTGCATGTTGGCATTTTCAAAATTTCTCCTTAGTGTTTGCAATTTAGCTACAACCACACCTTCATATGTATTCTTTAAAATATCCCAAGATTGCTTAGATGATTTTGCAGCATTAATTCTTGTAAATATAGATTCTTCAAGTGTGCTCCCTATAAGTGAAAGTGCTTCGTTATCTTTCTTAATAATTACCTTTAAATCTTTCTTGTTGTCATCACTTAATGCTTTGAATTCATCAACATAAGGCATAGTATATCCATCAATTACAAGCTCCCATAAATCTTTAGTGATGAATATAGGTTGCATGCGTTTTCTCCAATAGAAACAATTTGTGCCAACAAGTTTAGGCAATGCAATATTGCTTGTCACCATAAAAAATAAATAAGAATGAGAGAGAGAATAAGAGAGAATACACAAAAGCAACACAAATTGTCCCACTTCGCCCGGGATGAGAGCCAATGTCTCAAAATCGAGATTCAACCACCACCCAAAAAAAATCTTTTATTAATGAAAGAGTGAAATATTTTCACAATCAACCTCTCATACAATGAATTCTCCTTAAATCAACCCTTTTATAAGTGATAATATAATCTCTTCTACTCTCTCATCCCTAACTTTCTCTCAATTAATACAAATAATATATATATATATATATATATATATATATATATATATATATATATATACACACTACTTGTGCGAAAGTATTTAAATACCTTTAAAATAAAAAAATTCTCACATTTAAAATTCAACCACTCGATGGATAGATAGTCGCACAAAAGACAGATAGTCACACCTTTATGACTTGTTGGTTTTCTTCACAAAGGACTTATTCTGCAACATTGTGCTGACCACTCTTTCAACAAAATGTTGTGGAACCTTCAGAAATGGCCGCAGAGCTCGATTCACATTGGAAAAAAACACTTGAGATAAAAAAATAACTATTCTGTGATGTCTACTTTGCCACGGGCTATAGAATATTTATGTTCAAACAACAAACAACTATAAAAAAACTTTGAAATATTTGGAGAGCCTTGTCGATTCTCATGTACAGTAATCTATGCCTGGAGAGAAAGGACCACACATTCAACCTTAGCAGTGCACGTCCATGCACTACCATTGCATGCACGTCTTTCACCGTTCCATGCAGGACTCCCCTCGCTTATCCATGCACTTATTCACTCATCTCCACGTACTTATTCATGCATCCCACGCTCTTATCAATGCTTAATTCTCAAAATAGATGTATTCTCCACACACTCCAAGCAGATCTATGCTCTGCGCACAGATATATACTCCAGTCTATGCATCGAACCAAGGTGAAGCCCACACGCAACAACAACGTATTTCACTTTTGACAATCATACTATTCATCGTTGCATGAATCCTCTTTGTAACTTCCACACATTAATCGCTCACTGTCACTACAAGCTCCACACAGTGTAGAACAGAGAACAAACGCACCAGAACAACAAATTCTCTCACAAAGAACAACAAACTCGCCCATGAATAATTCTAATACCGGAAGTCGCGTCCTTACGCATCCACAATATAATTTTTGTATGAATTGATTGATTGATTGTAAGCATGGAATCTCTGAACTAAGTTCGAGCTTTCTTTCCTTCCTCTAGCTCTGATACCAAATGAATAAAAATACCAACACAATAATGGAGCAAATAATCCAACAACAATGCACACTCATGTCAAAATTTCTCATTACCAAAGTATGAATTTATACAATGGGAGAAGATGTTACGGGAAATCATCTTCTCCTACAATCTCTCAATAATCTCTCCACAAATATCTCAAACATATTTTCTAACTTTAACAATTACATCTAGAATATGACAAATGAATCATTATTCCAACAATACTTGGTCAATAAATCAGTGTTGTGCGGGAGGATATGTCATGGCTATTTATTTTCAAAGAATTTGAATTTGAAGTAGTAGTGAAGCCCAATAAACAAAATATTGGTCTTGACCATGTCTCGAGGATAGAGTCAGGGGAAGTTAGAGGCAATTTAGATGATGTGCTCTCTGACACACATTTCTTCAATGTCGAAGTGATGTCGTATCAACTAGCATAGATTGCAGCGTAATTAAAGAAAAGTCATGCACTAGAGTCATACAATGAGGCATAATGTAGACAACTTATGACTCAGAGTGTTGATAACCAGCTGATCGTAGGGAACTTGTACAAGTTTTGAACAAATGGCATCCTACGCAGGTGTATATTAAAACATGAGTGTGACATGGTCCAATACGATGCATATGAAGGTATTGTGGGGGGACACAACGCAGGAAAGGAAATTGCACATAAAGTGTTGTGCGTGGGATTATTGTCGCCATTATTATTTGAAGAAGTTAAGGAATATTGCAAGTGTTGTGAATTTTTCCAGCAGATTGGGATGCCTTCAAGAAGAGATGAATTGTCACTTTTCTCGATCACCACGCTAGAGATGTTTAAAAAATGGGCAATCAATTTTGTGGGTCCGATCTGTTCACTTGCATGCAAAATCGACGTGTGATACATTATTACCACAACAAAATACTTGACTCGTTGGGAAGAAAGTGTGCTAGTGAAAGATTGTATTGCAGAGATGGTCATGCGTTTTAATTTTGAAAATGTGACCACCATGTTGGCTATCCAAAAGTGTGGATGAACAATTAGAGCACACATTTTTTGAATGACACCATCCACACACTAACTCAGGAGTTCATGATCCATCACCAAAAGAGTACACCATATCACCCATAGGCCAATGGCATGGTCAAAGCATTTAACAAGATATTAATGCATATGTTGAGTAAGGTATGTAACATTGGGATCAACAGATTCCAATAGTACTATGGGCATATAAAATGACCTGCAAATGCTTGACTAAGTATACACCTGTTAAGTTGGTCTATGGTAAAGAGACCATGATTCCCTTAGAATTTGTGGTGAAGTCTATGAATTTCCATCGTGACATAGATGTTGCACGATCAATACCTTTAGAAACAGTTAGATGAGATATTGGAACTGGAAGAGGACTGAGTGACTGTGGGTCATATCCATATGGTCGATATGTAGAGACATAAGTCTTGACATGACCACAACATTGGACACAAGACTCTATAACCTAGATCTTTGGTATTATTGTATGACATCAAGTTCTCAAAGCACCCTAGCAAGTTGTGCATGCACTGGCTAGGACCCTTTATACTAGTATACATTATTGGGGTAGGTGCAACAAAGTTGGAAATGCAGTTGGGTTAGCCCCTCAAAAGAGTGATCAACGAAAGTGATCGAAGGCGTATTATGACCCACTATTAGCATATTACTCATATACAATCATGAATTCCTAAGTATACCACCCTTATGTGTTTCAAATTTAAGGATATAGTTGTTATACTAAGTGTGTTTCTATATTCCCATCTTTCCTCCTCTTACCCTATCTCTCGATGAAGAATGGATGTGAGATCAATTGAGGTGGTTTCATTATTGTATTATATATTTTTATCATTAAAATGAATACAATGTCATGTGTTATCACATGAAGTTGTCATGGGTCAAATTTCTCCTTAGGTTTTTAATTTTTTATCCATTAGTCTTTTTAAGTTTGTTCTTTTATTTTCTCCTTATGGTTTTCTTAGGTTAACTAAAATAAATGAAAGGCGGGAGGTTGGCTCATACATTTGAACCACACCTGTGGTTTATACCCTTGGTTCATCACATGATTTGACAAGATATAACTATCATCCCCATGACACCATAATCTGGACATGTCACTACCTCCATTTATATGCTTGAACCTCTCCACTTTGTCCCTTTACCCATTAGGGAGTCAAATCAAATCCATTCTAGTACGACACCAACTCATCAGAAGTTTTCGTAGCGCATATTTTTTACACCCTTCCTCTTTATCATCATTGCATTTGTGAAGATGATGTCATGTCATCTCATTGTTTTCAGCATCCATGTTTTTTAAAAGGGAATAATCGTGATTTGGTCATTAAATCTTTCTATCTGTTTATCAAAGTTTGAATTCTGCTCCTAGCTCGTAGTTGCAAAAACTCCTAGTCCATACTGCGTTGCAGATTATGCTACAGACCAGCTGACAGAAGTGAATTGAAGATTGGGATGGTTGCAGGTAACTTCATGCTTTCTAAAGCTCATCTACAGTCAAGATACGATGTCTAGGTACTCCTTGAGCCATTTGAGCTCTGTTGAAGATCATCTAAGGTTTTGCTAAATTTTTGTAGCACCTGGCGCTACGAATTGTGGTCTCTTTTACCTACCAGCCCCTTTACCTCTGTTATCACATAATTACTAGCCTTCTATAGTATTGTCAACCTCCTCCATTGAAATTGAATATACTTTGGTATCAGAGCTATCGTGCCTATTTATTTCTTGGCCCTTGTTGTCTATGCTACAAAAACCGCTACGAAATTGCACTACAGATCCCCTGTTCCAACGATGCAAACTGTGTATCAACCCAGTATCATCATCTCTGCTCACATATATAACATCAAATATTTTACATTACGGCGTCATTTAATATTTTCACTTCAAATTCTGCTTATATTGAAGAGTTTAGGAGCCATTTATTTTAAAATGATGATGACCCTGCATGGTGGTTCAATGTTAGCTTAAAACCTTGACAGCGTTTCCCCCTTGCATATATTTTCTTTGAAGGGATTTTCTTCCTTTTCTAAGCCATCATATTGTTCTCTCACTAGTTCAGAATTCAATTGAAGAAAAACCACGAAGCCTTAATAAGGACCACCATTCAAACCCTAAAGACTTATGTCCTTGCTTGGTTTCCCATACCTCTCATAGCATTGTAGTGTTTGGTCTCATGTTTCTATCAAATGGATACACCTCAACAAAATAAGTCTCACAAGGGTGGGAGTGTAGTCAGGACCAAGTCTTCTGATATGCACTTGTTTGATGTTGAACCTTTGATCAGAGAGGTCTTCCATAGGGTTGGCTGCCTAACTTTCTGTTAGAATATGTAGAGGGGACACCCTCAGGTAGCCAGGGAGTTTTCCTTAAAATTTGATGGCACTAAGACCAAGGTGGGAGCCCTTGAACTGAAAGTATCTGAGGCCACTATTGCAACAACCACTGAGATACCCAACATTGGTGAAAGGTGGTTCAAATTTATGACTCTTAATGTAGCCTTTTCTAAATATTTCTCAAACCAGAAAATCAAGGAGATAATTTGTCTAAGGGAGTGCCTAGGAGCCACTTGGTTGAGGGTTTTGAAAGGATGTTGAAAATCATCCAAATATATTTTACTTGTGAGGGTAGATTCAATATGATATACCAGTATCACATTAGGATTTTTATACACTTCACAGGCAAGAACTTAATGAACATCCCTTTCTATCTGTTTAGGAGTATGGGGAAAATGGTTGATAGGGTCCAAGCCAAGTCCAAGGCTATGGACACCAGTGTTTTCCACTCAAGGATAATCAAGATGCTTGTAATGGAGGAATTGAAGAAAAGAAACATAGCTTGGGAGAAATTCATTGCCTCTGCCAATATGCAACTAGATGTATCCCCTACCCCTCAATATAAGGTGCAGATCCCTTTGCCAACTGGTAGTGTTGCCCACACAGAAACAAGCAAAAAGAGAAAGGAAAAACACATTGCCAAAGATAAAGAGGTTCCTAAAGAATTTGAAGAATAATAAAGGGGAGCCCATCACTGTCCACAAAGGGAACTTTCACCTCAGCTTGCACTTGAACTAGAAGAAATTCCCTCAGTCAAAACCACAGCCAAAAAGGGGAGAAATTTACACTTTCCTTCACCTACTACAACAGTTGAGACTAGAGCTAAGAGGCCCTTCACCAGATCATAAAACCATAAGGAAGATGCTAAAGCAGAAGGCATAATCAAATCTCCTGTCCGAAAGAAAGATAAGGGTAAAGATGAAAATGTTGGGAAGCCTGTTGAAATCATAAGCATCACCAACCCCCCTAATAACCCCACCTTCAAGAGATTGATCAGACAACTCAGAGATGTAAGAAAGGAAATTTCCCACTTGAAGGGAGAAGGATTGGATGAGAGGAGAAAGATGAGTGAGCTCATGGATATGTATAAAGAAACTCTTGAGCTAGCTCAATTCACAACAAGAAAATTTATGCCCCTTCACAGGCAACTTAGAAACTTGTACAGGCAGGATAGAGACTTGCAGTCTTAGAACATAAAGCCTAAAGAGGAGTTGCAACCCTTCAAGGATGATCTAGCCTAGATAAATCTCAATCTACTAGCTCAAGCTACAACAAGGATAAGTGCCAGATTAAGGCGATGAAGTGGAAAGGATGGAAAGCCCCATTTTTTATGATGATCATATTTTGCATTTTGAAGTTTTGAGGGAAGTGTCGTAATTATACATATTGGAGGCATCTACAGGATGATACAAATTCTGCTAGGATTTTTTAGGTTTTTGGGCTCAAATTACATTGCACAAAAAATTACATAGCATTTTGTAGCACCTGGTGCTACAGAATCATCCACACAGACAAAATTGAAGATTCACTACAGAAAGTGCTATGAAATCGTTTTTATATATAAAGTTGCACAGTCACTGCGAAATCCGCTGTGAAATCACCTAGCCAGACACAAAATGACAATTTTCTAGGGAATCTGCTGCAGAACAATTTACACATGTGGGTGCTACGAAATCTGCTACCGAATACACTACGAAAACTACTACGAACTGACTGATACAATCAACATTTTTGGATTCGTTGTCCTTTCTAGTTTTGATGGATTTTGAGGGAATCAACGGTCACCAGGTGGCAGATGGAGGTCAACACAAAGGATTGGAGGATAGTGGGAGATGGTGGACACATGGCACTGATGGAGATGGGCCCAAGGAACAACAAATTATGACATGATTACATTGTTAGAGTTGTTTCCAACATGTTCCATGTTTCTAGCAATATGTTATCTCCACTTGTACAGATGTTAGATTGGCACTTTTTAGTGGAAGAATCCTAGGTTAGAGAGTTCATATCGCACTTCATGTTGTTACTTACTGTTTAAAATATATATACAATATGAGAATGATATTTTGAGGTTCGAATGGTTGAGCATAGACTCCCTGTTGTAATGTTTTGATAATACAAAGCCATACTCTGGTTGCATGTATGAGATCTAAGACATTTTGATTAATAGAATTCAAATTCCTTTCATTATCTTGCTTCTTTCTTACTCGAGTTGCTCATTTTGAATGATTCTTATGAGATTTTATAACTGTGTTATAATGTATGTTTGATTATGATGTTGCAATGTTATCAATGTTTTAAGGTTTAGATCAAGAAGTTCTTGTGTCTGAGCTTTTTCTTCACCTATCTACTAGAAGGCTTGATGCTCATAGCAGACCTATTCATCCTCCTCACCATGTCTTCCATCTACTCACATTTATCTTTAAACTATTGACTGAAGTTAACCAAAACCCCATTTGCTTATGCAATCTGGCCTAGAATTTCTGTGTTGGAACATTGCTATGCTGAGTTTTGTCCATTTGACATTCTATCACAAATCTACATTTACAAACCTATTTGATGGGTGTTGGGCTTATCCTCTAGGAATACGAGGGTGACTCTCAGTTCTAACATTATTTGTGTCATTTCCAGGGAACAAATTGAAAACATTTCCCTGGGATTGAACAACAAAGAAATATTGATTTTGAAGATGCATTAGAAATCAATACATTGAATATTGCAACTTGCACCTGGCGACTCCATTGTTTCAGTTGTGGCTCCCAAAGGAAGACACACGAGGTCTAATCCACATCTACCTCTGGTAACACCTGAATCTGACCCAGAGAATATTATCAAGAAATAAAAAGATTCTCAAGAAGGATTTTCAGTTGTTGTACCAGGTACTTCTGGTCATTTTCCTGATTCCACCTTTAATACACTAGTAGCTATATCCAGTTCTCATCTTTTACCCTCTGTTGAAAATTCTAGAAATCTGGATTTTGAAAATTTTCCTATTGAATACTCTTCTTTTAGTCCCAAATTGAAAGAAGAAAGTTTTGAAGTCCTTGACTCTCCTAATATTGTAAATTGGTTTAGACTTGAGAGCTTAGAATATTTTTCTACCTCGGGTTATCCTACTCCTTCTATTAAAATTGTTGTGACTAAAGAGGAGGAAACCTCAATTCCCTTGGAACCTATACCATCTTATTCAAAGTATCAACCTCTTCCTGTGAAAAATGAAATCTCTCCATCCAACCTCCCTCCTTCTACCAAAATCAAAGTTGTAGTTGTACCTGTCAATATTCAATCTCCCCCTTGTTCTCCTAGAATTCACAATCCAATGGCAGGTGCCAGCCTTCCTAGAAATAGGATGGATGCCATCATGGCTGCTAGGTATGCCCCTCTAGTGTTACCTTGGCCTATGAATGCTCTCCCAGTTGGAGATTACCTTAAGTACAAACCCAAGTTTACAGGGGAGGAGGACATAACTGTAGAAGAACACCTTGCAACCTTTTATAGTTATGCAAACAATCTTAATATTGAGAATGAAGATGTATGGATGAGGGTATTTGTAAAGAGCCTTGATGGTGAGGCTAGGAAATGGTTTAGGGGTTTAACTCCTGGATCTATTGCTGGAATTGAAGATTTGGATGATGCTTTTCTAAGGCATTGGGGGGATAAAAAGGATTTCCTATATTACATTACAAAATTTGGGTGACTTAAGAGTAAAGAAGGGGAATTTGTTTCAGACTTCTCAAAAAGATTTAATAAAATGTACAAAAAAATTCCCATTGAAATAAATTCTACATAAACTTCTGCTAAGATCACCTATGCCAATGATTTTGACCCTGAGTTTGTCCTTCTATTGAGAGAAAGAAGATCTACCTCTCTAGTTCATATGCAAGATGCATCCTTGGAGGTAGATCTAACATATTGGCAGGCAACAATATTAGGGGAAAATATGATAGAGATAGAAGAAAAAGTAGGGATGAAGATTCAATATCTAATTCCTCTACTGTCCACCCTCAAGTTGATGAACTAACAAAATTGGTAAAATCACTTTCTGCTGAAATGGAAAAGTTGAAGCTTGAAGGAAAGAATAATTTTAGGAACACACAGAACGTTGATAATAGAGGAAATTTCAGAAGACCAGATAATGCCCCTTAGGTCCTTCAATGAGATCAAAGAAATAGGGATAGGGATGACAAAAAAGTCCAAGCCCCTCTCCAAAATAAACTTGTTGTTGATGAAGAAGGAGAGGATGAAGAAAATAATCCATAAATCCATTGTCTTGGTGACACTTCTCCATCCCCTCATTTAACCCAATCTGCATATGAGGAGTCTCTCATGGACAACCAATTGAATGAATTGAGTAAAGGGGAAAAAATCAATGATAATTCAAATAAATACAACCTAAGGTCAAAAAACAAATAGGGAAAACCTAACACTTATGATCAACCCACCAAAACAGAAAATTTTGCTAAGGCTGTGGCATCTAACAACAAAGAAAAAGAGGCACAAAACCCTCAAACAGTGGTTAAGATCCCTATCCCATAAATTAAGGAGATTCTGAAATCTCTCTCTTCTTTTAGCTTTGAAAGTTAGATTCAAAAGATTAAAATCCCAGTACCCTTTTTAGAGATGATTAAGAATGAAGAGTTTAAAAAATGTCTTTCCAAGATGTTGCAGCTCGAATCTTCCTCTAATTCCATAGACTCAGTGAACCTTCAAGATGAAAAAACAACAGTCACATTGGGACCTTTGGTAGAGGATAGGGATGACTCTTCTCCTCCTTTCTGCACATCATTAAATATTCATGATATAGTGTTGCACAACTTCTTGATGGACTAAAGTGCATCTCATAACCTCATGCCTAAAACTGTCATGGATAATCTTGGGTTGGAAATTACAAAAACCTATCATGACGTATACTCATTTGATTCTAGGAAAGTGAAGTGTCTTGGGGTAATCAAAGACTTGGTTGTTACCTTGTTCCAATTGCCCATGAAGAGTGTGGTCATGGATATTGTGGTGGTTGATGTCCCCCTAAAGTTTGAGATTCTCTTTTCAAGATATTAGATCAAAAGACTAGAGGGGACTTTGTAGATGGAACTTTCATATGCCACCATTCCTGTATTTGGGGGAGAGCACAAAAGGATTTATAGGGAAGCACAACTAGCTTACATCATTAGTGATGAAGTCAACCCTACCAACCATCCTATTTTTGCAGTTGATATTGATTTAGGATCCAATATTTTACAGCTCACTGATACTCGTCAATCACCTATTGAAATCAGAAAACAACCCATTAACACTTGTGAAATTCCCCCTCATAATACCTTTGTTTGGAAGATGTTTTTTTATGGAGCCTCTTCTAAGGAAGGTGTTGATGCTGGGGTGGTATTTATTTCCCCAACCCAAGAGATCATATCTTTTTCTTACAAACTTGAATTTGAAACTACAAACAATGTAGCACAGTATGAGGCTATTGTTTTGGGTTTGAGGGCTGCTAAGGACATGAAGATTGAAGAGTTAACATTGTTTGGAGATGCTGAATTAATTGTACATCAAGTCAAAAATATGTATCAAGCTAAACACCCTAGATTAAGGACTTACAAAAATGAAGTTTGGGATCTTGTTGATAATTTCTTCTTAGCTTTTAATATCTCTTTTGTTCCAAGAGAGGAAAATACTATGGCAGATTCTTTGGCTGTTTTTGCAAGTAATTTCAAAGTTCCTTTGCCCCCTAAGCTCAAATATGATGTGGAAGTGAAGTATAGACCCTCTATACCTGAAAATTTCAAACATTGGAAGGCCTTTGAGGATGATCTTAAGATCAAAATAAACCATGGAAGAGTTTTCTTCCCTGCATATTGATCAAGATAATGGTAATTCCAAATGCGCTCATGCTGATATTTTTCTAAATAAAATTGTTGACCATCATATTGTTCAATTTCCCAATAACCATATTCCAAAAGGATTAGTTCCTTTGTAGAGATTGTTTGACATAAATGATGTTGATGTGAAGGTTAAAGGTTCAACTGAAAATCCTGATGTGACTGAATGCAATTTAGGTACAGAGGAAAATCCAAAGTATGTGAAATTGTCTAGCAGTTTGTCAAAGGAACAAAGGAGTTTGCTGATGTGTTTTCCTGGAAATATGAATATTTACAAACATATGACACAAACATCATTGAACATAAGATCCCTTTGAAAGAGGAGACCAATCCTTTTAGGAAGAAACTCAGACAAATAAATCCCATGTTGTTGCCTATTATGGAAAAAGAAGTAAAGACGTTGTTGGATGCCAAGATCATCATTCCTTTGAGGTACTCTGAGTGGGTGGCTAGCTTGGTCTTAGTTAAGAAAAAAAATGGGGGAATTAGATTGTGTGTTGATTTCATAAATTTGAACAAAAGCTCCAAGAAAGATAATTACCCCTTGCCAAAGATGGAGCATATTTTGTAGAGAGTGACTGGCTCATCTACAATGTCTATGATTGATGGCTTCTCAGGCTACAATAAGATATTTGTCCTACCTAAAGATAGAGAGAAAACAACCTTCACTACTCCTTGGGGCACATTTATGTATGCTAAAATTCCCTTTGGATTAATGAATGCATGGACAACCTTTCAACGAGCAATGTATATTTCCTTCATTGGGGAGAAGGAAAAATTTGTGGTCATCTTTCTAGATGACATTACAGTGTTCTTAAAATATGATAAGGAACATTATCATCATTTGAAAAGGGTCTTCCTGAAGTGCAGAAAGTTTGGTCTCTCTCTCAATCCTTAGAAGTCTTTGTTTTCTATGAAGGAAGACAAGTTATTGGGACACATTGTATC
>ML778133.1:1079251-1090107 GCA_009831015.1 Picea engelmannii
TGTGAGCACTGAGAAGTTCTCTTGGTGTAGAGGATCCATGGGCATTGCTGCCCTGGATTGTTGACTATGTAACCCTGTAACCCCCTGTGTGCAAAGAAAACAACAAGTGGGAGAATGTTGGGTATGTGTTATATTTTTTGCACAAGTAGTAGTGTTATATTTGGGACGACATATTTCTGGGACGACATATTTCCGGGACGACATATTTCCAGGACCAAATGATATTAGGTGGTTTTTTCAGCACATGGTTTTTTGCCAATGGTTTTCTATTTCCGGTTAAGGAATTAGGGTTTTGGACTAATCCAGGTCATTGGGTTAGGGTTTTGGATGCCGCTGGCTCCTATATGTATATTGTATTGTAAACAATGTATGAATATAATATATGTTGGTTTTCTCGGTTTGGGTTTCCAGGTGAAAAATCTCCATGCAATGTTTGTATTTGCCATTGTATCTTTTCTGTTCTTTTCTGAATATCAGTTTGCAGTAGATATTGTACAAGTTTAGAATTTACAAAATAATGGTTATTTATTAATAATATTAATTAATTAATTAATTAATTATTGTTTAATATATGTTGATTAATTAATTAATTGATTATTTAACACATTTAATATTTGGGGTAACAAATTAAAGGCTTAATAACTTTTAATTTATTTTTAGAAAACTTTACGTATGAAGGGATAAAACATTGAATGGAGGGATAAGGTATTGAATGGAGGGATAAAGTGGGTGGCAATACATGAAGGTAGGAGGTGATGAATGGGGAAGGATATGAGGGGGCAGAGGCATTCAGAAAGGGGCACTTTTTATTTTGGGGGCAAGGAAGAATTATTTGGATATTGAGGACTATATGTGTTTTCTGGTTTGGAGTTTGGGTGAAATGTTACAGGGGTGCACCAAGTTGCTGGGAGTTTTGGGCTCGGGGGCCAGGAATCCTTATGGAATCTTGGAGCTATGGAGCCAGATAGGCTACTCCTAGCTGGCTGGGTGGTTAGTCGGTTTTGCACAGGGTTTGGGCAGAGCAGCAGCGAGGATAGACAAAGATTGGAGAAATAACATCAGATAGAGGTATGTGTTTTCATGATTACGTTGTGTTAGGTGATTATCATTAAGCTACTGAATATGATGTGTTATGTGGTTGTTATGCAATTTATTAGCATGTTGTTCATAAATTTAAATTTCTGTTGCTTATATGTTGAATAATGAAATTGCTTATTGCTTATACGTCGAAATAATATTAATTTTTTACATTTATGATTTTTATTAGGCTTTGTTAAATTAGGTTCTTATAGGATACTTCTTTCAGAGGGCATGAGAGTATTTGGAGAAGGATGCAATCAATGTCCTAAAGTAATCCATTCATGGTAGTCTTTTGGGAAAGATCCCAAACAATTACAATGAGTCTAGATAGAGAGTTTTCTTTTGTCTTTCTCCTTTAGTTTTTCTTGTCAGTAGTATGAAGATTGATCTCAAATTCTTATTCTTTTAGTGATATGGCTCTCAACCAAGGGCAGGTGCCTAATGTTAAACCTGTTCATATGCCTAATTTTATATATAATTTGTCTTTCTAGCATCCAACATTAGGGCAATTCTTTTGTTTGTAGGAGACATCAAATTTGGTATGTGTCATACTATCTGTCAAATTGGACCCATCATGATTTGGTTCTGCTAATCCAAGTAGCCTTCATTGTTTCTACAATGACATATATTGTATGCCAATAGGATGAGTAAGGAGGAATTGGATTGGAAACAACCAAATCATTGGAGCAACAGTGGCTCACCATGAAACCAGTCTCACATTGGAACTTCACATTGGTAATAAACTACAATAAGATCCCAATTGATCTAAAAGACTTTAGTATGTGTGATTAACTTACTAATGTTGGATGTAGCTTGCCCAACACCAATACATTTTGGTTTTCTTGATGCATTTTCAAATTGCATTGTCGATATAAACTCTTGGATAACAGATACAAGTACAAAAGATAAAGGCAAGAGAGAGATGGAAGAGGATGATAATTTCAACTGTACATACACTGTACAATCTTTGGGTACGACACAACAATAAATATGGAAGAAACTTCAAAGTTGTGCCATGATTGGGCACTAAGGATAAGATCACACAGTTGATAAAATTAAATTAGAAGATAAACTCTAGATATGAAGCCCATGTTAGTTCCTAATATGACATTCTTCAAATTTGAATGCAAATAATGAATGAAGAGAGCTGAAAATACAAGGGTCCAGGATCCTAAATGAGATAATTAATTTTCGTCACACTGATAATATATAGTTTGTTGATTTTAGCTGCAAAATGCACAACATATTTGTAGGCCTCTGTTGTTTGGTATCTATGTTGTAAACAAATGGTTTCTCTATTGGAAAACAATGCATGTTTAAATGCCCTGACATTAGAAGATAAAGTTGTCATGTCTGTTGCTGCAAGCTCTTTAATGGTGTGTGTTTCTCTGAGATATAAATTGAATTTTATGTTTTGGATTATTTGGTGGGGCATTATTTTACTGTCGATGGTCCCGCTCCCATTTATGCTTGTGCCTATGCCACGTCCTTTGATGGATATCCTCAGTTTCCATAAACACACAATGGGCCTTCTAACTTTGAGATGGTGTTGTTACAGGGATTTTGAAGGTTTTCACATGATCAAATAAGAGAAAACCAATAGTTCTGTGAAGTGGTTTCAGTTGGGACATAATTGCATGTTGGCATATGAAGGATCCACCACCAGAAGTCCCTTGTCTGTTCTTTTTAACCTTCAGTTGTGGCTTCCTAGAAATTATATATAAGTGATGGATGATTCATCTCTCCACATGTGCTATGCTTCACTGACTCCAAGTCCACGTGTGTTATGCTTCACTAACTCCAAGTCCAAGCGGCGACTTCCAGATTTATTTTTCATCCCTGTATGCCTGTTGTTTTCAAAAACAATTCCAATCTCTATTCGTTTGTCTCTAGCTTACTCCCATGGAGTTTTATGCGATTTTATTCTTATGGGTTCGACAGCTAGAATGGAGGGAGGGGAAAACTGAGTTTACGATGTCCCTATCACAACATCACAACATACCACTATTGTTTAGTGATTCATATAAGGAAAAAATCCTATCCAATGAAACTGACTAGGAATTTCCAATCCAATGCTTGGTTCTATTTTCACTCTATTATTTTGACATCATTAGCAACCCTATATTGGGAATTTATTTTCTTTTCTTCTATGCAGATTTGGATAATTTATAACCAATGTTACTTTCCTTCATTTTTTCCATCTGGCTTTGGCAATAATTTACATCATTTTATATGTGAGCTGGTTCTTAGTTTTATTTTTGAATATATTTCATTGCTTTGAGTTTGACACCTTCTATATTCAGAAAAATATAGATTAAAATCACTGCTTCGAGACTAGCAAATCTCCTTGTGGCCACTTGAATTTCAACGCTTTAAATTCGATACTATAGCAAAGCTCTTTCATATTCCTTTTTTCCAAAATTGAATTTTAAAGGAGAGACTTTGAATTTTGACAAAGATGAAGTTGTATGCATCAATTGTTTTTCTAGAAGTTAGGTTTCAATGCATCATTATTTAAGCAATTCACTACTATGACATTCATATAGTTGAAGTTTGGTTTTAAAGATTTCCAGTTGAAGCCATATCGCTATACCCTACTTTTATTGAATATGGTAGAATCATACTTGAAGGGTTTCTATGTTATTCTTAGTGCAAACCCTGTTCTCAACCTTCATATTTTCTGTGATATAGTTAGTAGGTCTGCTAAATATATAAGCTAAAGTGTTGTTCATGGAAGGATTGGTAGAAATATTGCATTATTTTATCTCGATACATCCTCATAAGGATCGATTATAATGAATTTCTTGGAGGTCAGCTTCATTTATAGGTGTTCTTTGACTGATAGGAATCAAATCATATTTTCTAGCATGAATATTTTTTCCCTGTCACTAATTTTATTATAGACCTTAACAACATTCTATGTCAATAAATCAAGCTTATAAAATAAGTTTAATTAAAGTGTATTCATCAACCAAACATACAAATGAAATAAGAAAAATAAAACATTCCTCTGTAATATCTTTCCTGCCAGTAGTTCTAAAATACAACCAAACCCCAAACTGCCAGAAGACTTTGACTGTCGTTGGCCTTTGAAAGTCCAACAATGGCACCCGACATCAATCCAAAAAATTGGATCATTTCACCGCAAACCTGCAATATAGGCAACTGCTTCCTGCATCCACAAACATGAATTTAATGAAAATTTACATCATCGTTGTCTCCATCTGTCTGAGATTCGAACATGCTACCAAATCCTTGCGATCTGTAAGGGTGGATTGATTTTTCTCAAAAGGGGGAAGGATGGTGATATGTAAGGGCAGAATGATTTTGCTCGAAAGGGGGAAGGATGTATGGATATTTAATAGTTATTATTACAATCCAAGCCAGGCCGCTGTTTCATAATCTTTGAATATATTTTGCATTTTATTTCAATAGCTTAGCAAATATGTTGGCACTCGTCCAATTTCCACCCACTCTCGTTTTTTTATGCATATATTTGGAATTTTTGTTAGGCTTATTGGTGTTTTTTCCTTATATTCGTTGAAGTGAGCCTTGTTTCATCCTATTTAAAAGGACAAAATTTGAATAATTCTTGAAAGATCGCGGATTTTCAAAGGTATTAATTTCTTTAGCAAATGACCATTCTGGCTGTAGCTGTTGTTGTTACCTGTTTTATCTGTTACAAGTCGTGGCACGGTGAGGTGAGATACATTAACTTCTCTGGATGCACAATTAGGTGAGATACATTCTATGTCAATAAATCAAGCTTCCATATTGCTATGATAACAATATCAAGAGTATTTAGTCATGCATATGGCAACAAAGGGTTTAGTGAGGGTTGAAAACTCAAATACCAACAAAACCCCAAAAATCCAACTGATTCAAAAGTATACCATTATGCCACACAAGTTTGTAATAAGACCTTGTATATATTGGCATGCATTACATGAACAAAAATATTTCCTTTTGTTCTAAACTTTTTAATAATCAAAACATTACAAGGTAAAGCCAACTTTACGATATTGGTAAGCACAAAAGATTTTAAATTTTATATCAAAACAACTATTTGTTTTTGCATAACATTGACAAAATTTAATAATCATAACCTAAATTACTATAAAGTCTAGGAAAATTCAACTCTATACAATAATATGAAAATTTAATAGCTGTGAGAACACAAGCTAGGGAGAAAAGTTTCCATTCAAACTTTCCAGTGAAACTTCATATCAAACTGTTGATATGATTGTTTGACCTTTGTGTGTTCTTAATTTTTCATTATCTTCCTGTTTATCATGGTGGAGAGTGAATTCTTGAAATCTTTTGTAGTAAGGTCCTCTCTTTTTGAATCTATATTAAATGCTACCTTGTTTTCTCTTTTTCCCTGGTGCAGTGTGAATTCTTGAAGGCTATTGTAGCAAGTTCCTCTATTTTTTTAATATGCACCACCTTCCTTCATTTACATCTCTGATTGGAGTAGAATAGAGGATGCATACCTATAGAGTCCCTTCCAGTGGAAACCAACATCAACACTAAGATCTTATCAGGTTATGCTTTTATTTGATCATGGATTGAACAGTTAGATTTAATATAATTGCATTTTTTTAATTTTTCAGAATATACATACTATTTTGTCCTCAATTGATGTTGGGAGTGTAGGGAAATTAATCAGTATCAATGGATAAATTAATGAAATTAACGGTGGATGCACGATGGATGAATTGATGGTATTAACAATGAATTCATCTTGCACTTCCTCTCTGCCTCCGCAGGTAGGCAGTGCACATTCTTGTGGTTTCCTCCCTTCTTGCAAACCAACTAGGACATAGACATACTTTCGAGTTAAATAGTACCTATAGTAAGAATGGTTGACGTTACACCTATCATACCTATTTCAAAGTTTTAGATCAGAGTCTAAACTTAACTACACACACATTCTTTTGGTTTTCTTAAATGTGGAGTTAGGTCATAGAGATGGATTGATATCTCTAGCATTTGAATTTGCAGCCAATATACCTCCACCAACCTTCGATTTGGACCAATTGAATGCTCTCTTTTCTTTAAAGGGTTTCTCACAAATCTTTATTAGCCATAAAATATAAAAACAATAGGCCCAATAGCTTATTATCCATACTGCATATGATGGAATCTATGAATCCATTGTAGAAGTGAGAATTTGGCTTTAAATACACTACTCGAGTTTGTTTTTAATGATATGAATGGAGGAGTTGTAAATTCATGTTAACCAACGTTGTTTTGACTTTCTCAAATTTAAAAAAATATACAATGAGATACACAGTTTGCGATATGCGCAACACATTTCCATGGGAAAAAACATGGTCTTTGTATATGCAAATTTGAAAAACAGAGAATGGAAGTTTTGAGGAATTGTTTTTAGGAACAAAGCCATTTCACATAGGGATTTACATTGTTTCGTATGGTTTCTTAAGAGAATATGTTGTGCATTGAGAGTTCACACATTGTTGTTGTTTTTTGATAGTGTAGAGACTACTATTCTGGTACAAAAGTAAGAAGGAATAGAGTGCCACAAGACCATTTCAACACAATCAATTACATGTATGAAACATAGGAATGTCTTAAAATGCATATAATATATACTTATCCTACACACATATATAAAATAACATATACATTATATTTATTATTATATATACCACATATTTATGTTATTACAATTATACATATAATCCCCCCCCACACACATATATCACAAATTACAATATATTATTAATATCACACAACTATACATAATATACCTACATATGATAATATATCAACACTATATACTAACACTACATATAGGCTACTTGGAAAGTATTGCAGAGTAAATGTGTGTATTTTAAGATGCTGACAATGGCGACAAATCTGTTCCAAAAAATTCATTTTATAATTCTAATCCAAAATTTTATAATTGCTCTTTCATGTAATTTTTTTTACTTATAAGCATTTTATAGGTTCATAAGCATGTAGCTTTCAGTGTCTCGGATCAAGTTTTAGCATCAACATTGTGAGAAGTTGTATAGTTAACATGTAATCTTAAGTAATTTACATACTAATAATTGTATTGCTTTGTCTTGTTAAGAAGCTCATAATATAGGACTTTATCACTACAACGAGTTTTCAAACATAATTTTGAATTTTTCATCCTTGAGTCAAGTTGATCCCACTATGGATCCTTGTTATGCCATGCAACTGCAACAAAATTGTCCCATCGATGTAGATACTAGTGTCGTAGTAATCATGGATCCACTAACTCCCACACAATTTGATAATCTTTACTACCAGGATCTACAATCTCATGAAGGGATATACACTTCAGATGAAGTCCTATTCACTGGTTATCTTTCTTCAAGTACTGTGAATAACTTTGCAGTGAGCGCATATTCTTCTCAAACTGATTTTGTTATTGCCATACCACATATTGGTCGAACAACAATTGAGATGGGCAACTGAGGTGAAATAAGGCGAAATTTGTGGGCCTTCAATTCATAGTTTCATGTTACCTTCATTTCACTTATCATAGTGATTTCATATTTCTTGTTTGCTAACATCTAAATAAGATATTTCAAATAGAATACACGTTGATGGTGTGGTTGTGACTATGATTAAAAGAATTCACAAACTCATGATGAAGTATATGGAGACATATATGTTTAATATCAGGGTTTGAGATCCATCTCCTAAATGGTTTTTGTGAGCTTGTGATAAGTGTGTACTTTGATTTTTGACATCAACATTCTTTTATAAAAATTAAAAAAAAAGTTTATGCTCATTCTTTTATAATAATTAAAAAGACGTTTATGATCTTGAGAATGTTAGTGTGTATTTTTCATTATTGTATTGTTCTTGAAATCTACATTATGGACATCCTTCCATAGTATGTGCATTAAAATTTACCCAACTAGAAGACACCTTTCTAATATCAATTTTCCAAAAAAAAAACAAATCTCCTAACCTTTGAACAACATAACCATTCTCACATTTGAACAACATAACCATTCTCACATTTGAACAACATAACCATTCTAATTTACTTGGGCATTCTCTTTCCCTAGCTTCAAGGGTATGTTAAAAGTTATTTTTTGATTTATTTTATTTTCATAACAAATTATGATTCAGTATGTGGGTAGCAAATAGCTTTAGATGATATCTAGAATTAAAAAATGTACACATCTTTTATTTTTGCTATATACTTGGAAAAATTTATTAAGCCATTCACTTATTTATATTATGATGTTTATTGTAATTCCACATCTAATTTCAACATTTGATCAACTTCTCAAACATCACCCTCACTTCAAATTTTCAGCATTTACCTTCATTCTATGTTGGATATTCAACAAATAAGACTTTTCCTTCGAAAATATGAAATTCCATGCCACATAGATGTGAAGATCGATCAAATGTCAACCTAGTGTTAATTAACTGATGAATAATGGACCGGAAATGAAAAAAAATGTATTGTGGTTACTGTAAGTTTCGATGGAGGAAGAAGTCAGCGCACTCATGAGTGTGACTAACGAGGTTCTTTGGAGTAATGAGAGACTCTTTACTTCGATGGATGAGTTATCAAAGTCCTCTCATCCTCTGTAGTCAACAAGTCTACCAGCCTTTTCGTCCTCCACCTCCGTTTCTTCAGCTCCACACCTACCATCCTTTATTACTACAGCTCCAACTCTCTCCTCCTCCCTCTTAACATCCCCACCACTTCAATCATTTTGCACTACACCATACTCATCTACTTACATAACTACATCACAAAATACTTTCTACCCTGCATCTGGCAGACATCACTATCAATTGTTCCCTCATATCCACCCTACTCTGCCTCGTCCCATCCTGAATACAACTACAAGTATCCCTCCTTTCACAAGGGTATACCCTCTGGGTTATGCAATACTCGACAAACTGTTCCTGAACAACACATCTTCTCTGGACCTGCTCGAAAGACCAGTGTTCACACAGCTAGGAACAAAAATTCCTCACATAAACCATGGGCTTCAAAAAAAACTAAAAAGAAACTAGTACTTGGAGAGGATATTGGTTTGGAAGAATCGTTTACCATGGCTTTGTGCAGCTTGGTAGGGAGTCTGTCCTATAAACATCTTTGCCATACATACTTAGAAGTTTGGATTGAGAACACTTGGAATCCATTACTGGGATACACTCCTACTCTCCTTCATCTTGGACATGGATGGTTCTACTTCCTCTTCAAAACCCCTGAGGACACTACACTCATCTTGGAGCATCTATGGACATTAGATGCTAGCAGTCTTATGCTGAAACGATGGAGAATTAGTTTTGATCCAACACAGGACTATTTTCACCTCAGACACCTGTGGGTCCTCCTTCCTGGGCTCCTACTCTATCTCTGGAATGAAAAGGCCCTCAAGGCTATCGAAAACTCTTTGGGTCGCTTCATAAGTATTGAACATAATATTTTCAAGGGTCCAAACAAAATAACGACGAGGATTCTCGTTGAAATAGACCTACATGAGGGCCTGCTTGCTACACTGGACATAGACTAGAGAGGACATACCATTCGACATAAATTAGAATACCTTGTCATCCCTTTTAGATGCTCTCTCTATAGACAAACGAGGCATTTGAGAAAAAACTGCACAGGTGCACTTGAAGCTGAGGATTCAGAAGAAACTATGCTAGAACTTGCATCAAACTTGGACCTATCAGATGAATACACTCAGTTACACATTCTATATTACCCTGGAGATGGTGCGACTATTGATCTAGACTTCACCACCGGTAAGCTTAAAATTATCTCTTCAACCCTTTACTCCTCCCTCACTTCTTTGGAAAAGGAACTACTAGACTCTTCACATGGTTTATTTTATGTTACTTCTCTACTCTCTCTGGGAGAGCCCTCTAAAAAATACCCAGAAACTTCCTCTCCTCACTACACTCCAAACATGTCCAACAGTCCCTCTGACTTTGTCACAACCGCTCCATCTACACAAGTAGTATTACACTCCCTACCCACTTCTACTGACAGATCTGATACATATCAGCACTGCCCTCCACTTATCATATCCAGGCCTCGTCCTCCAAAGCTACCTCACTCTCCTGTGATTAACAACCCTTCGAATGTATCTAAGATTTTCTATAATGCATCAACAACCTCACCTTCTTTCGACCCTATAGCTCCCTTAGAATATCCACTTACCCAAAAAATTACCCATCCTCCTTAAAAGACAATATCTCAACACACTACTCCTACATCAACTTCAGTGACTTACACACCCTCAGTTAGTTCTCCGATGGCTTGGGCACATAAACATTTCCCAACTCTTACATCCCTACCCTCGAAAATATCTGATGTCCAACACTCAGTACAATAGGATCTACAACATCCACCGAGCCTTACATAAACAAAATCTGGAGACACTACACTTGACGCTGTTCTGGATACATTACTACCATCCTTTAAAGAAGTTATTTCCCCTGTACCTTTGCCTACATACTAGGGTGCCACTCTTATCCATCCATTACCCTCTGATTCTGATTTTTATGCAGCTGAGCACTCTTCAACTAAGCCTGAACAAGATTACACTTGGTCTAGAGGGCATGGGTTTGAACATTCTTCGATCAAAACCCGTAGTGCTCGTCGCAAGGAGGGAAACTCTTCTTTACATCCATCGGGGTCTTCACACACACCTACTGATTTTGGGGCACTTAAAGGCATGAAATCCCTATCAAGAGAAAAACCATGATTTTTCTCTCCCTCAACATCAGAGGGGTGG
>ML778133.1:1096769-1123590 GCA_009831015.1 Picea engelmannii
TAACTCACAAATGTCTTAAGAAAGCTGAAATTTGTATTCGATTTCATGAGCATGTTTATTAGCTGGAATTTAGAACTGCAATTTCAAATGTAGTTTTCTGTCACCGGTAAGCTCCTACCGAGTTAGAGCTAGGTATGAACAAATTCATGAAATAAAAATATTTACCATTACTCATCTATATATATATATAGATTTTGCAAGTATATATCTATTTCATCTCGGATTCCAATAAACCCTGAAACCTGAAAATGTTTAAGGTCTTGACTTAAAATATTGTTTCTCATCACTTTTTACAAGGTTCAATCTGACTTACATGTCAATTTAAGGTTATCGTTTCAATATACCATCTCTTTATTTAGAGGTTCTTCCCTAGTTTTGTTTAAGTGGATAACTTTTCCTCCACTTTTTTATCAAATTTTTTTTTTTTTTTTTTTAACTTTTCTATAAGTTGTTTAATATTTTTTCTCTTAAATTAAAATAAAAATTAAAAGTATAGTAATTAGAATTGAATTTCATAAAATCAGAATTCTCCATGAAATATATATCAAATTTTTAAATATAATAATAACAAGAATCTATTTTTAAAGTTACGGTCAAGTCAAACATTAAATTGGTGTATGAGACCTCCTTGTTTTTTACTTGGTGGATTTCTAACCAATTCATGCTGTCACAATTTCTTTTACACAATCAATCCTCCACAACATCTTTATTGATTGTTATAATTGTTGGTTTATACCTACAACACTATTAGTGATTTGCTAAAATGGTTTGGTTGGTATATTCCTCAATTTCCCAATGTCGCTTATAGTCAAGGTGTGCTCTTTATTATATTGCAATTTTGGAGTTTATATGATTGTGTGATGTGTACCCATATGCAACAAGTAGAGATTGCATTGTGAGTATTCTCTATAATTTCCCCTTTGGTATGTTTTTCCACATACATCAAGTCACAACTACAACTTTTCATGCTAAAGCTTGTTAACATTTGATATTTATCTACAAACATTTGATATTTATCTACAACCATCCCTTTGATTGTTTCAAGTCAAAATGCTCCAAGACACATTCACACAATTAGTCTCCAAGCTTGTGTGAATTGCAATTAGCTATAATTAACCATCAAACTACGAACATATGACTACACATATTAAATGCATCGTGGTTATAGTGATAGTAATGACGAGGAGTAGTGTTTGCATTTGGAATATTGCAAGTGTGTGTGTGTAATGAACATAGGTATGGTTGATAGAGCACCGTGTTATTCAACTAGCATAACATAATTAGAGAAAATTTGTATTTGTAATTGGCATTGGTCTTAGCATTACAAGCAAACAAACCAAGCCTTGAAAAACCAAGCCTTGAAATGAGGTTTGAACAAAACCATTCATCCGAGTTGATGAATTCATATAAAGAAACTTGATATAAGATTGACAATGATTGCATAGACATAAAATTTTGATTCCACAAAGAAAGATCTCACCAACGAGCCATAAACTTACCCTTTATAACCCAAAGGTGGACAAACTCCACCTATTGGTTGCGACTTTCTCCGAAAACCCTCCATGCCTAGTGTGCCTCTAAAATATTCATTGTTACCATGTTTCACTAATAGTGTTTTCCAAACAATTAACTATCCCTTCTATTAGAGAGCATCTATCATCAATAATACACTCATGTACAATGGTAGTTTTTATTATATGGTACAAGTTAGATATCCCATTACAGTAATGAAAAGCTAAGTGATATGAAGTTAATAACATTTTTGAGTAAGATGAAGTTCTTCTAATTATAAGGCAACATGCTACTCATAGTTCCAAATGAAGTTCACACTCTTAGGTTTGGAAACAAGGCACCATTAAACCTGAGAATTCTCAAAATCTAGAGTTTTGAAGCAAAATGTCTATCCTAGTAGGTCATTTTATTAGTTTAGATTGGCCGTAGCTTACCAAAAGAAAAAATGTCTACTATCTTCTCTACTTAATTTCATAGAATTTATATAGTGCAGTCTTTGCTCCATATCTTTATTAGAAGTATCACTTATTATCATGTTCCATAGATAGAATAGTTGAACTGTTAATTGTAACCATGGGAGGGGAGTTACAAATTTCACATATATAGCATTTTATTTATCCTACGAAGAGACACAGTTGGCCTATCTTGACATTTTATTGAAAGTTTCAGATTTTGAGAATAGTTAAAGAGAAAACCACAAGGGATGTTTTTAAAGAAGAGGATGCTAGCTCATAGGAAGGAAAAGATTATAGAAAGTTACAAACATGACATTTAAAATGTAATAAATATGAACAAACGTATCGTGGAGGCATTGAATCAAGTGGTTAGAAAATTGTTATTAGAGACAGGTCATCAACCTTATCATCCCAGTTTTTAGGGAAAGGGAGAAAAACCACCTTGTTAATTATATAATCATGATAATGAATAGCCGCATCCAATATTTGCTACATTCATAAGAAGAATCATGGAGAAGAAATTCAAATTGGTGCAAGAAATATAAGTGGACGAAGGGGTAATTTATAAGGGATTCATTAATTCAATGATATTATATTATGCGAGTTCATATTGAGGGTTTAAAATTCCAAAAATGAAAGCAGTGTATTTTCTATGATATATGGGTAAAAAGGGTATTTTAATATATTAAAAACATATAGATATTTGGGGATTTAGAATTGGGTATCGGGGGTAGAATTAGGTATCTAGTGGGGGTTTGAATTAGGTTAAATTAAAATATAGAAGAAAAAAAAGGTAGGCCATCATTGTGCATAATTATCATCCATGGCCTATAAGAGGTGTGTCATGTCACCATACTAGGGATAGAAATAAAAAGAGGTATTAAAAATGTCACCCAAAAAATGGATACCTATCATATTTATTGAAAATAATGTTTTTTTAATAATTTGAAAGGTGTATTGGGAGGGTGGTTCAACAAAAGGCTTTTCAGAGGAATTCTTTAATATTTCATGAATGCACATGCTATATCATAGGTTCACTAAGTGAACCCCTTGTGTGGCAAGCATGGTTTAGGCCAAAGCACTCAAACATTGAGACACATGGTGGAAAGAACATGCAAGAACAAGGGGGGAGTGGGGAGGCCTATAACATTTCTTTGTGGACTTTTTAAAGACATTTCACATTGTCCCATGACATAAACTTTGGGAAATATTGGTAGAGATGGGCATACTAGAAAAATGGATAGTACTAATGCACAACTTATACTAAGAATTCAAAGCTAGAATACAAATCCAAAAAGGTTTATCAGAGAGTCTCCACAATGGCATAGGAGTGGAACAAGGGTCCTCACTCTCACGCACATTCTCTAGGTTATAAGTCGACCAACTAGAGAAATGGGTACATGAAAAGGGGGGAATTGGGGTAAAAATAGCAAGGTTAATAATCAAGGTCCTTCTATACATGGATGATGTCATCTTGGTAGAAAGGACCCTTTGGAGAGTATGATATGGTCCAAGGGTTAGTTTGATTGGTAAATTATTTTGTGTTATATTCATAAAGGGTTCTAGATCAAATCCCATTGGGTCTTTTAAGATTAGAGGTAGCTGATAATCAATCTACTTTCCATCCAAAAAATTCATAAAAGAATGGGAAGAGCTCTACGAGAGTTAACATGGTACCTAACATGCTTATTTTTTGTAATGTGTGCAAGGATGGGTGAAATTATTCTAATAAATAAAAATGAATACCATTATCCCTCAAAATTTGAATTTTGAAAAACATTTTAAATTGGTTTTGCATTGTTTCCGAGCCTCGCCCCATGAGCTTCATTTGGTTGTTGTCTTGCTTATAGTGGGAATCCCTTCGTCTTAGTAGTTTTTAGAAAATTTATAAATGGAGCATGGTAACAAAAAATCCATCAGAGCCATGTTATATAATGTCAATGGTATATGATCACTAATGGAAAGGCTAATAGTAGTTTTAGAAAATGTATGGTAATAATGACTATGTTGAAAGTATGTTAAACAAAGATGATGTCCAAAACAAATCATAGCTAATGAATGTTTGTCCACCTTTTAAGTTACTCCGACACATTTGTATAAATGCGTTTTTAATAAAAGTATGAAAATCTATTCTTAAACTATTTTATTAATAATTTTATAAAATTAATGTAAAAAATATTAATTTTTTTTTAAATTAAATAACTTTGAAAACAAATATGAAATCATTTTGAGTTTCAAACATATAGAAATCAAAACCTTATTTTTTAAGCCACCAAATTGTCTAGAGTTAACAATTCTCTTCTTTTAAATTAAAAAGGGGGTCGATTTTAGGGTCTTATAATTATATGAGCACCAGTGAAGAAAAAATACATGCAAATATATTTGATCCATAAAAAAGTTAATATAGACTATTTCTCCAATATCACACCCACTCCTAATTGGTTGATTTATTGAAAGGATGAGCAGAATAATTAGAAGAAGAAATTTCCTTTTGTAATGAAACCCTTATTTTATGAGTATTGTTGAGAGAAATGATTTGTCTTTCATAGTGACTTTTGCAATTTTAACTCAATATTCAATGTATACTAGAACACATTCTCAAGGGACAGGATGTTGAGAAATTATAACTTCTTTAAATGTGTAGTCATTTGATGTTGGATTTTTTCCTTCGGGTTTCTCCAAGGTAATAAGTGTGATCTATGGTGTTTAATTGATTGTGTGGTTGATAATGGTTGTTTTCTTGCTTCATTCTAGTGTATCCCTATATGTATTTACTTGATGGGAGGTCACATACATTGTTAACTACGTAGATTTCACCTCGAATTAACCAATTAATGCTACCATGATTTCCTTTACACAATAAATCCTCCAAATCATCTTTATCGATGGTTGGAATTGTGGTTTATACCTACAATATTATAACTAATTTGTTGGAATCCTTGGCTTGGAATTCCTCAATTCCTTATCATTGTTCAATGTTTATAGTTAAGGTGTGCTCTTTAATTTAATTTCAAGTTTAGAGTTAATTTCATAGTGTTATGTGTAACCATATGCAACAACTTGGGATTGCATCATACGTTCTATACAAAGTGTAGGGAATTCCATCTACAATCATCCCTTTGATATTTTTTTTCCACATATATCAAGATGCAATTAAAACTATTCAAGTCAAAATACTCCAAGATGGATTTGCAAAGTTCATCTCCAAGCTAATGTGAGATGTGCATTGCAATTAGCTACAACCATCAACCCACAAGAATATGAATACGCATGTTAAATGCATCATGGTTATAGTGATAGAAATGAAGAGGAGCATTGTTTTCATTTGTAATATTGCATGCGTGTGCACATACACACATGTATGTATGCATGTATATGCATATATCTTGAATATGCACAGGTATGGTTGATTAATCACATTTATATAACTAACATTATATACTTGGTTTGTAAAAAACATTGTTATTTATTATATCTATAAAATGGTATGTACACAAGTCAACAAGATCTCATTACTCCCATCATTGTCCTGAATTTTAATGTATCATGTTATGCCATTTAGATTATAGAACACTAGATCACATAAAATAGATTATAATGCAACATTGAGTATTAGAGAACACTGACAAATCTTTATAAAAACTTAATGTTGCATGTGTTGATCTCTAAGAACTTCAAATTTTTATAGGTATTCTATAGATGGGAAAGTGGGAAGACATTATGGAGTTGGACACTGAAGACCCATAAGATATGACAGAATTTTCAGCTAAAGATCTAACATGGAAAAAAATTGGAGGGGATCGATTCACTATTATTCCATATAGTCGACTTGAAGATTTTATAAATGGGGAGCAATGGGATGAAGATGATCCCACTCAATTTGTTGTTAACACAAAGCGATCTAAAGAAGTGGAGGAGATTGCATGTACCCACATTAACACATATATGGAATATGCTATGTGAGACTTTATTTGTTTAATATAATTATAAATTTATAATTCAATTTTATTATGAAAAAAAAGTGTGGAAATGTTTCCTAATTTGTTATCATTGTTCTTATCTAGTGATTGGTATGCATATGGCTCGGAGTCCACACGTAAACTCTCAAGTGGTGAAATTACAATGAATCCACAATAATCAACAACAACAAAAAAAACAATCAACGCCAAAGCATTAAAGTTGGATGTAGATGTCACTTCATCATGTATCAACTTTATGTTAATCCAAATGATGTTGTTTTAATATACATTGAGTGTAGGCATATTGATAAATGTGGTGGTATGTGTCATGGGAAGAATGCAGTGAATAGAACTGAAACATTCAAGTATGCACCACATTTATCATTTGATATACACACTAGTGTGAAAAAAATGATTGAAGATGGTTTTAACATTACAATAGTCTGAGACAAATTCATCTCCGATGTGGAGAACCAATCAAGTGAGTTATTCACAAGGGTAACTCAGGATACCTTCATGACGAGGAAGGATATTTCTAACATTTACCATAATATTAGAAAGAAAGAATATATGAAGGATGAGAGTGATCCAACAAGTGTCGACTGTTGGTACAATCAATTTCCAGATAGTTTTTTTTCTACCAAAAACAAAATATTGTGAAAAACATACCATTTATTATAGACATACAAACACATTGGATGTGTGCCATGATGGTGAAGTATTCACACAATAATTCTATGTCCATGGATTCTACATTTAGTACCAATATGTATGGGGTACATATTATCAATCTTTTCATTTCTTTATGGTGATCAAAATGAATTATTATGTGTTCACTTTAATATTTATACTTATGTTCTTTGAATGTAGTATCAACTTTATATGTTAATGGTATTCGACAAACATCGTAATGGTGTACCCGTGGCTTGGGTGATTTCATCATGTAATAGTACATATGATATTCACAAATGGTTGTCAGCATTATTTGCTATGGGAGTGAAAGAATGCCCAAATTGGCAAGTACGAGCATTTATCACAGATGATGTTGGTGTTGAGATTCATGCATTAAGGTTCCACATTTGTTGTTTTTCAAAATAAATATGAAAAAGTAATGTTACATTCATATAATTTACTCTCTTCTAATGTGTCACCGTTTCAGGAGTTTAACCATTCACCCCATCTTGCTATGTGTATGGCATGTCCATCAAGCATGGGAGAAACATATTGGAAGAAAAGTCAAAGTCAAAGAAAACAAAGTTTGCATTTTTCGTGAATTAGGAGAAATCATGCACTCATGTCAGGATGATGAGTTCGTACGGAATTTTTTTGCAAGAATATTTCATGAATTCGGTGAAGAGAAAATTTTTCTAAAATATTTTGACACCACTTGGTTATCCAATGATAAAATATGTAAGTGTCATGTAACATTAGATCACGATTTGTTTTTCCATAATATCATTTTTTGGTCAATACGTTTTAGTTGATGATAAAAAAAAATTCCAGATATGTGGGTGAAATCTTATAGGAAATTCCCACATTCCAATCAAGACACAAATAATGCAATTGAATACTACCATAAGTATGTAATACAATCCATGCCACGAATGGGTAGATTATTTATTTTTTGTGTTGTTGACAAGAGTTGAATTATATTATATTCATAATCAATGTTTAAAGGAAGTAGGAATTATAAGGCCCACAAAGTGTGAGAAACAAGAGACTCTCTCAAAGGCTAGAGAAATTCAAATACCAAATGAAGATTGTGTGTACGACCCCAAAAATATGAATGAATTAATGGTTTGTAGTCAAAATAAGGATACTTCTAATACCTGGTATAATGTCATATACACAGGGTCCGAGTTTAATTTTTGTAATTGTGATTGGGAGTTGAATGGAAATTTTTGTAAGAATGTTATCAAAGTTCAGATGTAGGCCAATGAACATGGTTTGGACATTAATACATTGCCAAATGTTTCTAGTCCAATTATTGAGAGCCCTAGATTTATAGTTGATTTAAATCAAACAGGTACAATGAGCCCACAACCAAAAGACCAAACAAACATTCAACATGTACATATTTTATCAAAACATGTTGATCATGAGATTGCAACATTGAACAATCCAATCATTGAGGTAGATAGAGAGAAATTTTTATGTGCATAGATAAATAGAAGAGCAAGTAATGTGTTGAGAAATTGGCCTAAAAATGTGGGCCATTTAGAAGAAATTGACAACTTGTTTTTGCACTTTAGAAGAAGAGATAAACAAAACATTTGTGAGTGTCATGCCTCCATCTAAAATCCTGACTAAGAGACAACACGTATTTTTGAGCCCGCAAAGTAAAAAGATACAATGCCATCGTCATAGACATTCAATTAAGGATAAATCACAATTTCAAAGGGTTGGATGTGTTCGCACAAAGTCAAGGAAGAGCATGGACAAGAAAATGGAACTACTTTATTCAAAAAATCATAAGAATGTGGAACAAACCTTAGATCATGTGCAACATTATGTTCCATACAATATAGGTATTGCAATTAGACATTTTAATTTGTTTTAAATGACATGAGTTATATTATATTTTAATGTGATTGTAGAAATGTTATATGATTGTTGTTACAATGAAGGGATCCACGTCTCAAAATGAATCTCGTCACGTCCGACATTGTCAACTTCAATTATTTTCTGATGTTATTGTTGAGGGTAACATAGGTATAAATTTTGAATTTAAAGTCGACAAATGAGAGTCATAAAATTATTTATATAGTTCAAATGAAGCTTGTCTAATTAAATATTTAGTGCATTGTGTCTTGAAATCAATTTTTTTTTTTTTTAATTATTTATGTTGTAAGCTCAACCAAATGATGCAGCGATCCAATAAATTACTATAGAAATTCCAACAATCCCACCGATTCCATATTTGAACATATGAGGTTTGGCAAAAGGTAAAATTAATGTTAAAGTTGTTGGAAAGTAATTGTAATTATTCAAAGAATATTTGTTTTTTATAATGCATTTAGTTTTGCTTGTTAAGTAATCTATTTGGGAGGAAAAAATATGTTGTCTTCATTGATGAATTATGTTGATATTTAGGGTCATAATTTAGGAGAAAGAATTGTTTTCCTTCTATTTTTCATATTTTTTCTCCTCCATACTATCATTTTCTTTATTTATGATTTTTTTGAAAAAGAGTTACATAGAACAAAGATTTTTCAAAGATTATTTTATAAGACATGAATAAAAATGTTGTATTTGTACATTAATTCTACTTATCTTATACCTTTCTACTTTTGTTTCCAGAGTTTTAAACATTCTCTTAAAATAAATACTTCTTTTCTTGTCATTTAGTTTTTATTTCAACTTTTTTTAAAAGGGATCAATATAATTGTTGTACTTGTAATTTTTTAGAATGAATGTTTTATTCTGTTTTTATTTTTTTCTCATACATACTAAATATATATTTTTTGTTTATTGATTTTTTGAACATATAATTATGGACAATGAAAGTGTGTCAAAGTTCATTTCAATGATACATGATATCACTGCTCAACAACAATTTCTTACTGACATTCAAGATATGATTAGTAGGATAAATGGAACTCCGACACACATTTTCGATGAGATGCTTCATTGTTTAGCTTAGTTGAAGGCAATGGTCCATGAGTCTCAACATGTTTCTGACAAGGAAGACAGAAGAAAGCTACGAAGATAATGACTACAAAGGAAAAGGGGTCATCAAGTTCATGTAGAGGTTAATTGGTGTTGTATTTGACATAAGTATGGTTGTACTTTGGAATAGGTTAAATTATGTTTATCATTTAAAGAATTTTTAAAACTGTTGGCTTTTTTATACTAGATTTTATCTACTTAAAATCATAACATTTTTTAATTAAAATTTGTAACATCTCGCTCTGGCGCACTGAGAAAACTTATTCTTTGAGGACACTTGCTCGCAAGTGATCTAGACTTTTATGATGTTAAAATATTGATCCTTGATTATGATGTGTTATGATAGATGACATGATGTTTGTAACATCCCACTCTGGCGCACTGAGAAAACTTATTATTTGAGGACACTTGCTCGCAAGTGATCTGGACCTTTATGATGTTAGACCATTTATACTTGATTATGATGCGATTGACAGATGACATGATGTGTTACTATTTGATGTAGACAGGTTCTATTGACTCAGTTTTATTGAGTGTGCAGGGTTTTTGACCTTGAGGATGCAGAGGCATCGGTGGAACCCCCCTTGGACTCCGGACTGAGTCAGGGAGTGTGCTTTTGGGTTGATATGTTTACTATAATGTTTCATTTGATTTGATGATTTGATGTTGACATTTCTGACATGATTATTGATGATGCAGGCTGACGATAGCTTGTCGACCAGACTCACATATGGAGTAAAGGGGCCACACATGGTTTGCAGAGAGGTTGAGGGAGAGGGGTGGACAACAGCCCTGCCATCGCCTACTAGAACTCCCGCCGTGGCTCGAACTATAGGTTAACGATTACCTAGTTCGAGAGGATCCACAATGCCGTGAGGGCAGACTGCGACAGTCGCTCACGATGATTCTAAGGGGCGCGCAATAAGGCGGGGGCCATATTCCTTAGAACCCTTAGTCTCCCACAAGTTCACCTGGCGGAGTGTTGACTCCAGGGGTTATAGATGTCTACCAATCAGTCCAGTTGGCGAGTGGCACCCTTGGAGCACGTGGTGCATCCTGAAGGGCACGTTGCACAAAAGAAACTCAGTTGGCGAGTGGCACCCTTGGAGCACGTGGTGCATCTTGAAGGGCACGTCGCACAAAAGAAATTCAAGAGGCGAGTGGCACCCTTGGAGCATGTGGTGCATCCTGAAGGGCACATCGCAATAATGTGAATGAAGGAATCAGACTAAATAGCCCTAAGTCATCAACACCTGATTAAATCCTTAAACATTTCCCCCTATGATTTGCAACCTCCACCTAATCCAAGGAGTTCCTTCCTTAATTAAATACATAAAACAATTCCTCCATTAATTGAATTCCTAAAGTAATTCCGTCCTTAATTGCGTACATAAGGACTTTCCTCATTCCCAGTAATAAGCTTGATAATTTATCTTTTAGTGAAGGTACTGCTACTTTGCCCTAACATAATAATCAAAACTTAACCATCTCCTAATAACAATGCCATTATATTCTAACTCACAATAGCTCTGCCATTCAAATAACATTAGAAATTTCATTTCCTACTAGCTAGCATTAACAATACCGGTGCTAATAATAAAATTAAACAAAAAAAAGAAAAACCCACTTAAGCTAATGTGAGCCTTCATAAAGTGTGTAGGGTAAAATAAAGAGATTTAAGAAATTAATTCATTTAGGTGGTTGTAAATTTGAAAAAAAGGGAAGAAATTAATTAGTTAACTAATGGGAGTTTAAAAGAAAAATATATATATATCTATATATGAATTAAAAAAAAAATTATAATGAAAAAGATGCTTAGCGCCTTTACCTTATTGAGTTTTCAAAAATATATATAAAAAAAAAAATAAAAGGGGGGAAAACTTAAAAGAAATAGGATTTAGGGTTTTTGGGGAGAAACCTAATGGGATTAGGTCAAAAGGAGGATAAAAGAAAGGAGAGGGGAGAAAAGGGGGATCTGCTATGAGGTATTGGGATGCTGCCAAAATGGAAAACTGGACGGATTGCTTGTGAGGAGTTGGGGATTTTCCCAGCTGTGTGAGAGTGGTAGCTCAGCCTTGGAGGCGGGCTGGGAAGCTAGGTTACTGTCTGGACTGTGTGTGGCCCCTTTGCGGCTCGGGGGGCTGAGGGGGAAGTAGAGTACCCCTAGCGTTTGGCTGGGAGGTACCGGTGTAGTTGCCACAGTCAGCAAGCAGGAGCGGCACGGAGCAGGAGCGACACGTAGCGCGGACATCCTTCAAAGCAGACTATAAGGCAACAGTATGCTTTTCTAATTGTAAAATAGAATGCAGTAGGCTTAGGCTTGTATCTGATTATGGGTTGTAATGCTCTTGGTATTTCTGTATCTCTGCATATTGTTTTAATTATTTGTGGGATGAATTAGTTTAGGGTCTGGAAAAAATGCCCTTTTGATTTTCTTTTAAGCACGCCTGGGATTGTTCCTTGGTTGGCTGCAGAAACCTTGGCAAATGTATTCCTAGCGTTTGGTAATATAAATTTCTGGCGTTCGTGAAAGTTCTCTGCATTTAGGGTTAAATCTCCCTGTTGTGCTATTGTGCTATATTTCTGTGTTTATGGTTTAACTTTTCTTGCGCTTTTATAGTTAATTTCTCCACGTTTATTTTTTATAAAAGATCTCTCTGCCTGCTGTTTTATCCCTCGACATTTGGCGTTTAAATCCCTCTGCGAATTAGCGGAGGCTACCTCACCCTTTTCGGCCTTTAATCGGTGCGTTTTCCGTTAGAATGACTCTGCAACTTGTTCGGATTGTACTGCGTTGTTTTGGGTATAACTGCTCTACGTGTTGTGCTACACTCCGCTGGGGTTGCCCTCGATTTTACCACCCTTAATCTCAGTCGCTTTCCTCATGATGGTTTTCTTATCCTTCGCTGCGTTCATAAGCTTGCTGGTTTAGTTTTTTTTATTTTACTCTGCGATGGAGGTGAACTGGTGTTCGCTCGCCTGGGACTTCTGCAGCGAGATCGTTGCTGGCTGAGCCCCAAATTTCCCTTAACCTGGCCGAGTTGTTGTTAAAATCTGTGTGCACATGAAGTTAGCTATAAATTTCGTGAGCCACTCTTAATGTTGTTGCGAACTTTCTGGAATTCGTTTTTTTTATAATTTAGATTTATAGATCCTAATTTAAAATTAAAATTAAAGCAGAGCCAATTAAATTATATTAATGGAGTACCAGGAATGAACACCCCAATAATCGCGGCCTGCGCGCAGCAGTGGCCCGTTGAGTCACTTAAAATTCTTTAAATGGTCACCGCAATGTTGGATTTAAATTATTCTTCTTGATGATTGTCCACTATAGATGGTTTCCCTTTTTTCTTATATGTCTGTACCTTCCAGATCATGAGCGAAGTTAATGCAATATCTGGAACCCATGGCTTTTTAGCCTGAACCCACCACGCCTAGACAGTGGCTTGACCCTTGCTGCTACCAAGTTCTTTTGGCTTTTGAACCTGCCGCCACGCTCAGCTTTAATGCGCCAGGTGTGAAGAAAATGTGCTGCCGATTTAAGACGGTGCCTCCTGTTCGGTGGGCGAATTGATGCTACGCCTGTTCCATTCGACTGTTCTATCTATTGCATGGCAAATGTTTACTTACCCCTTGACAGCGAATCTATGCACTGGAACCGAGACGGCTCTGCAGTCATTACCGTTCCACCCTTCAATGAATGGCAGATAATTCATTAGTTGATGTTCTCAATTTAAGGACAAATACATTTTTAGTTCGTGTTCTCTATTAACAATCGGAAACCCTAATTCGATTTTTCAATAATCTTTAGCGATTCTACAGAAATAGATTGAAATTTAGGGGTGCGATTTAAAATTACAGTAACTTCTACTTTATCTATTCATTGGGTGAAGAGGTATCGGTTTCAATCTAGAATAAGGAGATTTGTATCGGTTTACGTTACGGCAGAGCTAATGCTCGGTGTAAAATTTATTAATCACAAAAATGCTTTAATTACAACAAATAAAATATTTTTGATTCCCAAAAGAAAATATTTTATTATCTTTTATAAGAATTCAATATAACATAGCTGGATTTTCAATGTGATGCAAGGCTCACTGCTAGAATTCTAGGCATGGTTTTTCTAACTTGGCATTTAAGATATACTTTATGTAAATATTTCTTAGTTTTAGTCATGTGAAAGAAGAGAGATGTTTATTATTTTATGTGTTTTTTTTTATGCAATTCTTTTACTTTTTCTTTAGAAAATGATAAGTTTTCATGACAATGATCCTCATCTTGGTATGAGTTGTATCAAAGTGTTTATTAATTAAGGTGTGAAGCTGGTAATCATTAATTGATTACTATTATTAACAATTATTGATCATAAACAAATTAGCATATGGTGAATTATTTCTTTATAATAGCATACTAAAGCAATGTTCTTGAATTATGACTAACGGTTTGAATTATGAACTATGTTAATGTTTAGTCTTTATATAAGCGTTAAATTAAAACTAAGGGTTTTAAAATCTGCAAAGAAGAAATTATTTCCTGAGGAGTAATTCAAGAAGTTAACAATCGATGTTCTAATTCCACTGCCTTAATGTAGATAGCTCGTTAATTGCGATGTTGATGGGTGTAGTAATGTCACGCTTATTGCGGTACTTGCAGTTTTAATTGTCCTTGTCTTGAACGTGATTGTTATTATTGCAAGGAGATTGATTTTAAATATTACTATTAATGATACTTTATGCCTTTAGATCAATCATACATTTAGATGGCAATGTTAATGTTACCTTATCAACTTGTACATTTAGATCATTTAGTTAATGTTTATGTTACCTTAGTGCCGACGATAATAGATGTTGAAGTGGCAATAATCAAGGAGTTATGAACATCGCGTTGTTGAGACAATTACTGGTTCAGAATCATGGTCCAATGAGTTATAAGTTTAATGTTAGTGTCGATAACCTAGTAAGGATCTTGTAACATAAAACGAAAGTTTAGTTCATTATAAATGCAATGTTAGTGTGGATAACCTATGAGATGTAAGTTCATTGTTATTGTATGTGCAATGTACTGTAATGTAAGATTAGGGTCATATACCACTTGAAATATGTACATGTATTGTTCTTGCAATAAATAGAATGCAATGTAGAGTGGATATCATATGAGTTGCATGATCATTGTTATTTTATTGCCGTGTTGTTGTAATTAGAAAATGTAAGGATATGGTTACCTTATTGTAATGCTAGTGTAACTACTGTTATTGATAAACATATATGGTGGAGTGTACTGGAATTAAGTACAGTAAAATTTACTCGGAGTTAGTAAATGAGGGTTGTAGTTCATTTTTAAAGTGGTTAAACTTGGGTGTTCGTTGTCGGAATCCTTCTTACTTGCGCCTTCCCGGTGGATGCTTTGTTCATATAATTTAGGTCGCATGAGGTCGTAATCATCTTATTGCTTGGTCATTTCCTGTCGGGCGGGATGTAGACACTCCCAGGTAGCCTTAGGAGGTATGTCTACATGTGTGATTATTCGTGTAAAGAATCCAGTTCCGTATCAAGAGTCTCGGGCCCTTTAAAGGCAGGGTTTCCACTCTTGCGACACACCTGAGGGGATTACTAGTTTCTGCCTGAGCAGTCGGCCAGGAGCCTATTTGACCTTCTCTCTCTCCGGAGTAGAGAACTAAGATTAAAAGCCCTGCTTTCCTGTGCAGAAATAGTAAGACCTACTACTATGGATTCTCCCTCTGTGTTCGTACTATGCATAACCCAATATGTAGTGAATGTTTGCGTGTGCGCCTTATGTCCTTGGTCGATATTGTTGCAGTACTTGTGTGCGCCTTATGTCTTGGGTCGTTCATTGCTTGCTGCTACTTGTTGTGAGCCCTTGTATTCTTGTAGTAATCTTCATGGTGGTGTCTTGTTGGTTTTCGAGTGGTGACATAGAGTCAAGTGTGACGGTTACTTCTACACACGCGCACACCTTAACACAAAAAAAAAATTCCTGTTAAAGATTCATTGTCGTAACGAGGAGGACGCCACAATGTTTTACTGCTTGATGTAGACAGGTGATTTGACTTAGTTTTATTGAGTGTGCAGGGTTTTGGACCTTGAGGATGCAGAGGCATCAGATGAACCCTTTGGACTTCGGATTGAGTCAGGGAGTGTGCTATTTGGGTTGATTTATTTACTGTGATAGTTCATTGATATGATGATATGATGTTGACATGTTTTGACACGATTGTTGATGATGCAGGATGACGATAACTTGCCGACCAGACTCACATATGGAGTAAAGGGGCCACACACGATTTCCACATAGGTTGAGGGAGAGGTGTAGAAAGCAGCCCTACCACAGCCTACTAGCACTCCCACCGTGGATCGAACTATAGGTTAACGATTACCTAGTGCGAGAGGATCCACGATGCCGTGAGGGCAGACTACGACAGTTTCTCACGATGATTCTAAGGGGCGTGCAATAAGGCGGGGGCCTTATTCCTTAGAGCCCTTAGTCTCCCACAAGTTCACCTGGCAGAGTGTTGACTCCAGGGGTTATAGACGTCTACCAATCAGTCAAGTTGGCGAGTGGCACCCTTGGAGCATGTGGTGCATCCTGAAGGGCATGTCGTGTAAAAGAAACAAAAGAAGCGAGTGGCACCCTTGGAGCACGTGGTGCATCCTGAAGGGCACGTCGCGCAAAATAAACGAACAAGGCGAGTGGCACCCTTGAGCACGTAGTGCGTCCTGAAGGGCACGTCGCACTGATGAGGATGAAGAAACAAACCTAGATGTCCCTAAGACTTTAACGCCTTAATAAATCCTTAAACAACTTCCCTAACCAAGTGTCGCCCGGTTCAGAATTTAAGTCCTAAGTCTAAAACTTTTCTAAGGTAAAAATTTAGTCTAACCTTGAGAAAAGACCCTAGAATAAAAATACAATTTAAACAAAAACCCACTTAGGTAATAGTTGGGTCTTCATAAAATTATTTGGGTAAATGAAGAGAGTAAGGATTTAATTAAACTAAGGGATTTAAAAATTTGCAAAGAAGAAATTATTTCCTAACTTGTGAAAGAACAAAAGATATTAAATAAATAATAAATGGGAAAGATTTAATAACGCAACTGCCATTTTGGGATTTAATAAAAAGGGGAAAGAAGGGAATAATAAGAATTAGGAAACTAAGTAATGGAGGAAACTTAATAAAGGAAATATGGGAACTTATGGTAAAAAGCACAGTCAACATAGTAAGGAATCTGAAATTAAGAACCTGCTAATCTGAGCTAATTTAGTAACATCTTTTTCTTAGGAAAGTATTTAAAACATGTAAGGGGATCTAGGAACACCTAGGAGTGAATTTAGGGGCAACTCTAGGTGGGTGAGGGAAATGAGTAAATTAATAAATTAAAGAAAATAATTACTTGAGGAAAGAGGGGGATGGATGGCACTTGTGCGAACGAGATCATTTAGTATTTTTATTAAAACTTAATTAAAATGTGATTTAGGGAAAGTTGGAGGGGGGGAAAACTCTATAAAAGAAAGGGAAGATGAGGAAGAAAGGGATTGGCTGTTAGCGTAACGTTACGCTACCGGATTTGTGACTTGACTGATTACTTGTGAGGAGTTGGGATTTTCCAGCTCGGTTTGGAGTGGTAGCTCGGCCTTGCGAGGCGAGCTGGGAAGCTAGACTACCATCTGGATTTTGTGTGGCCCCTTTTCAGCTCGGGGGGCTAAGGGGGAAGCAGAGTACCCCTAGCGATTGGCTGGGAGGTACCGGTGAGGTCTCTACGATTGGTGAGCGGGAGTGGCACGGAGCACGGGACGTCATCCGAAGCGGGCGAAAGGCAACAATATGATTTTTATTTCTGGTAAAGTAGTAAGCATTTGGATATATGGTTAGATTTTCATGTGTTTTAATTGGGTAAACGAATTTTTAGTTTCATGACTGAAATTTTATATAGCTTGGTTGAATGATTGTTGATTGATTTCTGTACCTTCCTTGGATCTATGCATTCTCCTACCGTGCCTTACATTTTATAATTGTCTACGATGGACCGCATACTTGAGCTTTAACATGGAGACGGAATTTTTGTACTGCTGCTGGGTTAGCAAAATAGTGGATTTCTCTACGTTTTCAGATGATTTCTCTGCGCTCTATTTTTGCGATTTCTGGTTATGACCTCTTTGATTTATTGTTAAACCCTGGCACTTGTTGGATATCGTCTCTGCAATTTTCTGTGGGTGAATTCTTTCTCTGATATTTTCTGTGGGCGTTTTTATGTTCTCTGTGGGCGAATTCTTTTGACTGTGGGTGTTTTCCTTATTTACGGTGGGAATTTGATTTTGTGGGAATTTCATTTATAAATTACTGCCATTTCGTTTTATAAATTCTGTCATTTCGTTTTGTAAATTACTAGAATTCATATGGGCATTTATGGAGTTCGTTTTGCTTTTCTGGAGATTGCTTGGGCATCCATTGAATCCGTTTTCTTTTCTGGAATTTGTATTGGCATTTATGGAGTTCATTTTGCTTTTCTGGAGATCGCTTGGGCATCCATTGAATCCATTTTCTTTTCTGGAATTCGTATTGGCATTTATGGAGTTCGTTTTGCTTTTCTGGAGATCGCTTGGGCATCCATTGAATCTGTTTTCTTTTCTGGAATCCGTATTGGCATTTATGGAGTTCGTTTTTCTTTTCTGGAGATCGCTTTGGCACCTATTGAATTCGTTTTGACATTCTGGAATTCGATTTGTGGGGTTGAATTCGTTTTACATTGTGTTGTAATTTCGTTGAGTGTATTGGCATTCCGTCCTGGTAAAATCGTTCTGGCGGTGAATGGTGAACTTCGGTTGTAAGATCTACTAGAAATATTATTATTTATTACTCCTTCCAGCATGTTATAACGCCAATTTAACTTTATTTGACAGCATGTTATATTTCTCTTTCAACTTTTATTGACAACATGTTATAATGTTATTTTATTTCTGGATGTCCTCATTACTCATTTACATTGTTTCCCTGAAGAGGACAGCTATACTCGAGCGAATGCAACCTATAGTATTGTTTATATAACAACTTTTTATAACCTAAGTGTTGAACCAAAGTCTAATGCCTAAGGCAACCGACCAAGTGGCCTTTGAATTTCTTAACCTGAATCTTTTCTATCTCCCTAATATTTTATGATGTCTCCATAAGGGAGCACCTATTCTGTATTATGACCTGATTTGGAGTATTCCTTGTTGTCCTCTTGTGTGCTCATATTCCCTTATACCTTTAAGTCTAGAATCAAGTTGGGAATATTTCTATAACAGACATTTGAAGGATGGCCTTTTATTGATATTTTAGGGTAATACTGCCCACCTATAGTCATTATTTTGGAAAGAAGGAAGAAATAATAAAATTTAATGATATCAAGGGAAATGAAATTGTTTTCATTGGGTCTGGTAAATACCTATATCTAACATGTAGAAAGTAATTTAGTCTTCTTTTATTTTAACTAATGTCCCTTTTCTTCTTTTCAATTAAACAATAATATCCTTCATTTGACTTTTATCATTCTATTGCGTTATAAGGTGGATATTTTATTTACCTTAAGAAGGGATCATTTCTTTAATTATTTATTAAAGAAGGAGGTGATTTGTGTACTCAATTGAGGAAGGAAACTGTTTATGTAATTAGATCATTATTGTAAACTGTAAAGATAGTGTCATTATGATATACTGTTTTAAATCATGTGAGAGTAAGGATCTTGTATCATAAACTAAAAGGTAATGTTCGGGTAAGAAGCTTATCAATGTAATGGTGGTATTTTTTTAATTGCTAAGTTATTGAAATAATATGTCATGGCATTGGTACCTTGCCGAACTCTCTTGTCATTGTAATATGTATGGAGTAATTTCAATATAATATATTGTTGAAATATGTAAAGGTAATGTTAGTTCATTATAAAATAAAACGAAATGTTAGTATTAGATATCATAAAAAGTGATGACATTGTCATTTTATTACAATGCTAAGGAATTTTAGTGTTTTGATGACTTATAAAATGAAGGGTACCTTGAACTAAGTACCATAAATTATTAAGATGTAGTAAATGAGGAAAGTTGTTCATTTTAAATAATGTTGAACTTGGTTGTTTGTTGTCGGAACCCTTTGTCACGCGCCTTCCGTAAAGGACGTAGTCGTTCATCTTATTAATGTTGTACTTGATTGTGATCAGTTGTTTGCGCGGTCTGCTTGTGTCGGGCGGGATGTAGATACCTCCATGTTCCTCAGAACAGTCGCCAGCCCTGAGACCTTAAATGGTTAAAATCGATGGGAACCTGGGCTTGAGCGTTGCTTATGGGTCTTGGAGGTCCTAACCTTTGCAGGGTAGGACGGGCGGGTAGTCAGTCGGACTTATTTCTGAGTGATCGTTGTTAATGCGTGCAGTTGTTTGTTGTACGTCGTATGTCGTCTTGTTGTGTTCATCTTGCTTGCGTCTTGTTCGTCGTCGGGTTACTAGTTTCTGCCTGAGCAGTTGGCCAGGGGCCTATCTGACCTTCTTTCTCTCTGGAGCAGAGGACTAAGATTAAATGCCCTACTTTCCTGTGCAGAAATAGTAAAATCTACTGTTATGGATTCTTCCTTATGTCTATGGTTGTTTAATGCTTGTAGTTGTGCACCTTATGCCTTCTTGTTGTGATCATCGTGGTTGCATCTTGTTAGTCGTCGGGTGGCGACGTAGAGTCAAGTGTCTCTGTTTCCCTTCTACACGCGCGCACACACTATAAAAATAAAAAATAAAAATAAAAAACAAAAAAATTGCACCTGTTATCAGAGTTGTTGTCGTAATGAGGAGGTATGCTACAAAATTCCTTTTTGTTTTAAATATATCGACCACAGATTTTATCAGATTGTTTAGAAGTATATCTATTCAATAATTATTGTCCATATGTTGCAATTCCACATGTTTATTTAAATTTCTACACCAAACATATCATTTATTAGTCTTGAAATGTTGATATGTGTCATTCAATGCAGCTTAATCACTTTATTACTGGTTAATTTTCTTAGTATTATTGATATGAAATTCTTTTTTCTTTTATACATGTCAACAATACATTATTGCCCCACCATACTCTGTTTTTTCTCTCGATATGTTGCAATGTCTCATGTTATTCATATGTTCTAAGTAATTGTAATTGTTCAAAGAATATTTTTTTTTTATAATGCATTTAGTTTTGCTTGCTACATAATGTATATGGCAAGAAACAATATGTTTTCTTCATTGATGAATTCTACTGATATTTGGGGTCATAATTTAGGGGAAATAATTGTTTTCCTTATATTTTTCATATTTTTTCTCCTCCATAATATATCATTTTCTTTAGTTATGTTTTTTTTGACAAAGAGTTACGGAGAACAAATATTTTTCAAAGATTATTTTATAAGGCATGAATAAAAACATTGTATTCATACATGAATTCTACTGATTTTTAGGCTCATAGTTTTTGGGAATTGATTTTTGTATTATGTTATTCTTGTTTGTCTAAGTTAAAAGCAATGATCTGACATTTTCAACATGTTTGTTTGTGATAGGGAGGAAGTTTTAACATGTTTGTTCGAATATAAAAAATATTGATGTCGGCCTTATAAAATTATTACTCTCCATATTTGACCATGTGACATATTGTTCAAAGTAAACTTCCATACCAAATTCAAACATAACATATATTTTTCTTCAAATCTCTCAATTAATATTCAGTTAATGGCAATCAATTTTTTACTTTTAAATTACCACTATATCGCATTGCTTTATATTGAACCACTTGACATATTAGGATTCAAGTCTCTCTTTATGCAATAACATTAACACTCACTTTTACGATAAGATTTCTTATAAATGTCGCAACGAGAAGTTGTCTTTCGTAAATGCACATTTATGGAAGGAAGTTTTCATATATGCGCACTTACAGAAGCCTCCTTTGATAAATGTGCATTTATAGAAGTTGGATTCAATATATGTGCATAGACAGAAGCGCGCATATACAGAAGCCAACTTCTGTAAATGTGCATTTATAGAAGTCACATTCCATAATTGTACATATTTGAAAGTTTGCTTCTGTAACTATGCATATACAGAAGCACGCATATACAGAAGCCAAATTCCATAAATGTGCATATATAGAATCTAACTTCCATAAATACACATTTATGGAAGTTAGATTCAATATATGTGCATATATGGAAGCATACATATATGGAATCCAACTTTCATAAATGCAAATTTATGGAAGCTGCCTTCCATAAATTTGCATTTATGTACGTTTGCTTTTGTAAATGCACATATACGGAAGAACACTTCCATAAATGTGCATTTATGGAAGTTGGATTTAGTATATGCGCATATACAAAAGCACACATATACGAAAGCTAAATTTTGTATATGTGCATTTACAGAATCTGTCTTGCGTAAATGCAAATTTACGAAAGCTGGCTTTCATATATATGTGCTTTCATATATGCACTTCCGTATATGCGCATATACTGAATCCAACTTTTGTAAATGCGCATTTACAGAAGTCGACTTCCATAAATGCAAATTTATGGAAGGTAGCTTATGTATATGCACATGTACGAAAGCTAGCCATTTCTATAAATGTGCATTTATGGAACTTGGATTCACTATATGTGCATATACAGAAGCACACATATTTGAAAGACAACTTCTATAAGCATGCATATATGAAACCAACTTTCGTAAATGCGCATATATGAAATTTGCCTTCTGTGAATGTGCATTTATGGAAGGTGAATTCCATAATGCGCATTTATAGAAGTTGGCTTCCATATATGTGCACTTCTGTATATGCACATATATTGAATCCAACTTTTGTAAATGCACATTTACGAAAGATGACTTCCATAAATGCACATTTGCGGAAGGAAACTTCCATATATGTGCATTTACATAAGCTAGTCACTTCCCTAAATGCGCATTTATGGAAGTTGGATTCTGTATATGCGCATATACGGAAGCCCGCATATGCGGAAGCCGCCTTCTGTAAATGTACATTTACGGAAGCGAACTTCTGTAAGTGCGCATATACAAAAGCATGCATATATGGAAACCAACTTCCATAAATGTACATTTATGGAAGTTGGATTTAGTATATGCGCGTATATGGAAGTGCGCATATATGAAATCCAACTTCCGTAAATGCATATTTACAGAAGTTTGCTTCTGTAAATGCGCATATATGGAAGTTGTCTTCTATATATGTGCGCTTCCATATATGTGCATATACTGAATCCAAATTCCATAAAATTTCTTATTTACAGAAGTTACCTTCCGTATATGCGAATTTATGGAAGTTGGCTTCCATATATGCACATTTACAGAAGGCGGATTTCATAAATGTGCATTTACGAAAGTTGGCTTTCATAAATGCACATTTATGGAAGTTAACTTCCATATATGCGCATATACTAAATTCAGTTTCCATACATGCACATTTATGGAAGGTGACTTCCATATATGTTCATTTACGAAAGCTATCCACTTCTGTAAATGGACATTTATGGAAGTTGGATTTAATATATGTGCGTTTATGGAATTTGGATTCTGTATATGCGCACTTCCATATATACACATATACTAAATCAAACTTCCATAAATGCGCATATACAGAAGCCATCTTCTGTAAATGCACATTTATGGAAGTGTTTAGCTTATGTATATACACATTTATGGAAGTTATCTTTCATAAATGTGAATTTACAGAATTTGGATTCCATATATCCATGCTTCCATATATGCACATATATTGAATCCAACTTCCATAAATGCACATTTACGAAAGCTGCCTTCCGTAAATATTCTTATTCCATGAATTTTTTCCGACCTAGATCGAACTCAGCATGAGCTTACCTATGAGAGAAACATTTGAAATTGCAGGTTCTAAATTCCAACGAATAAACAACACCCAATTTTTTTCCTGGAATTGAACTCGTTGTGCACAAAATACAAATTCTAGCTTCCTAAAGACATTTGTGAGTTATGTAGGTGGTAGGTTAGACATTTAGTGACACATTTATTAAGTCACTACAGGCGGATCTATTAAGCCAACTGAGAGTGGATCTGGCGGATCTCTCTGTGTGAATAACCATGGGAAACCATGAATGTCAATGACGAGTGGACATGTTACAGTGATCAATGGTTAAACGACGAGTGGATAGGTTACAAAGATCAATGGTGAAATATAATATGGGTTGCATGGGCCAACACGCATGACATACATCCTTGCACATTTGATCGAACATGTCATGGCATGACTAGCATGGGATGGCATAGGATATCACTATAATCAATGCACCATTCATCAACCTCTCAATCATTGGGTTGTTGCATGCTGGATAGTTTATGCCTCGGATTCCCATTCATGACACCATCTGGTTGCCACCCACCCAAACGATGTGGTGATCCCAAGATGCCAGCCTCTCTCTGTTAACAAAATATCTTCATAAGGGGGAAGGATGGGATTGAGGGGACATAGCATACAAGAAAACATCATGCCCAATTTGAATTTGAATATGACCGTGGTCATTTTGGAACTTTCAATACCATTTTATTCATTTGAATTAATTTTGAGCAAGAGTGATCAAGGCCATGTTATTCATTTGAATTTGAATCTGAGCACCGCTTCACTCCACCTATTCGGTTGCAAGGGGTATGTGAGATGCAACCAAGAGAACAAGCATTTAGGTCGGGAAAATGCTCATTGGACACTCAGTTAGTGGCGAAGTTCTACATCTAAGGTGTACTTTAGAATATACACTAGGGAAACGAATGTCGGTCGACAATATTGTTAGTTTCCATTTCATGGAAGTTCTCGGTAGAGGAAGGGGTTGTAGGTGATGTTGATGTTAATAGTAGTTTGATGACTCCAGATGTAGCACCCTGGGTGTTTATCTCTGATGGCGGGTTAAAGGTCATTCGATTGTTGGTTGGTAGGCCCTACCTTTCTCAATATGGAACTTGACCATGAAAGACCAGGGATATAGCCATTCCAATTTCATAAGAGATTTTCATAATACAAATTTTTGGTGTCAATCACAACATTTTGGTGACCAACATCGCGTAGAAGACTAAAAAATTTATGTGTTTGTTGGTTATCGTCAAGAGCAAGAATTCAAGGGAAATGAAAATGTGAGGTTTCTTTTTACAATACCTACAACTTATTTTTTTTTCATGGCAAATACTTTCACACAAAATCATTTACATTGGAAGAACAAGGTCGCGCTAGTGAAAGGAGGAGGGATGAGCCTATGCTATGAAGTTGTTGTTTATCTTCTATTGATATGCATATTGAAATTGGTTTAGCCAAACATTTTATATAATTTTTCTCCAAAATGATAAGTTGTTGTTCTCTTTGTCTTTGAGAGAATTTAGAGAAAAATATACAAAATGTTTGATATCTTCAAGTGACCTAGAGAAATCCAACTGTTGTTGCAGTTATTGGAAATTTTCCCTCAAAAGAAAACAAATAACAAAAATTCTTCTAAAAGAGGAGACATTGTCCTTGGAACTCCTATTTTTGCCTCACATAGAGATTTTATGGTATTCTGATATTCACTCATATAACATTTCAATAAATCTTTAGGTTTGGGGTTTGCTAGACAACCTTTTGTTCTCACCAAATAAATCTAATATTTTATGTACACTACATATCTATTATTTGGCTAAAGACATGTCATACTACTAGGGAGGGCGGTTCATTTACAATGAGCAGAAATTATTTAACTATTGCATTGCTTAAGTTTTCTATTTGATAATTTTAAATGGAATGCATTTCTCTCTTCTCCTGCTTTCTAATGGATTTGTAAATGCAAAGATATGGAATTAAATTTGATGCTTGATGTATATTGTAGGTTTATTTATGCAGTTTTAACTAGGCCAGGCAATGAGTCATAGTGCTTACTACTAAACTTTTAAGTATATAGTGATATCCAAGCTCCATTAAAGCTACCTTGAAAAAATACAAATCCCTAATCTTATATTGAATTTTATGGAAAATTAAATAGTTGAAGGTAGAACAATGAGTCATAGTGCTTACTACTAAACTTTTAAGTATATAGTGATATCCAAGCTCCATTAAAGCTACCTTGAAAAAATACAAAGCTATATTGAATTTTATGGAAAATTAAATAGTTGAAGGTAGAACAATGGTAGGGAAGTGATAATCCATTTAGTTTCATTTATAAAAACTTGGATCAATGCTCTTCAATAAAATGTCGGATTGTTAGTATCACAAATTTTTTAATAAGGTTACATGGGGTAGTCACGCAGGTTGTAAATATCTTCAGTGCCCACATTCACATTCTTAGATATCTTCATTCACATTGAAGTCAATGTAGTCAAAGGTTGAATGAGTTCTTTGTTACATTCACTTAATTAGGATAAATGAATGGAAAAGCAAGTCTTTTAATAATTTTAATTGTTACAAGCGCATCTTAAATTTAGGAAAATATAGTAGCGTATTATATTTTTAAAATAATATTTAAAACACTGAAAAACAAAAATAATGTTGTAAAAGAATGAGAAGTTTTTTATTTTTTTACTCAAAATTTAAAAATACTTTAAAAAAAAAAGTCATGATTCTATACTTTTCAATTTATTAATTTATTTTAAAAAGTTAAATAGTTAAATAATAGAAAAAATAAATATTTAAAATTTAAAAATTTAGAATTTTGATTTTGATAAATTTATAAATAATTATAAAAGTATATAAAAAAGAATCGCATTACCACATTATTTAAATTTGAATTGCCAATCTTGAATGATATATATTCGACTAAAATTATATTAAAATTTATATAAATAATTATATTTTATTTATTAAAATAAATTAAAAATACATTTTATTAAAAAACCATAACTCCAAAAAAAATATCATTAAACCTATTTATATCAAAAGTTGTATAAATAATTATATTTTTTATTAAACAAATTAAAAAATACTTTATTTAAATAACTTTAAAAATATATATATTATTCAACCTATTTATATTAAAAGTTGTAGAAATAATTATATTTTATTTATTAAAAAAATAAAAAATATACTTTATTTAAAAAATATACTAAAAAAATATAACTTTGGAAAATACAATTATAACATAGTGATAGAAATATATACCCAATAAAATTGTTATTGTAAATATGTCATTTGTTTATTAATTTAGTTTCATTATCCATC
>ML778133.1:1155484-1185751 GCA_009831015.1 Picea engelmannii
TTTATTTCTTTCCTGGGAATGTCCTCTTGCAAATAATGCATCTGTGCTATGTCCTTCCATATTCTTTCGTCTCATCTCCTCCGACAACAAGGACGAGACCACTTCTTCAAACTTCAAAGAAGTTGTATTACTACCTATGGCCAGGACCAGACTATCCCACGAGTCTGGTAAAGAACACAACAAACTGATACATTTATCTTCATCTGAAATTTTAATATCAACAGATACTAAATGACTTACCACAGTATTGAAGGCGTTCAAATGCTCTTCCACCGAGTCTCCATCTCTCATCCTCAAGTTATACAACTTCTTTCTCAGGAATAGTTTATTTACCAGGGACTTAGACTGATACAACTTCCCCAACTTTTCCCATAAATATTTGGCTGTAGCTTCCTCTAACACATTCAGTAATATTGAATCGGAGAGACACAGTCGAATTGTCCTCTTTGCCTTCCGATCTGTCTTTTTCCATTCATTTGCAGAAGTTCATGTAGGTGTCATACCTGGATCTACCGCGATCTACTGATCTCTGCCCACCAAAATATCTTCCATCTTGAGCTTCCACAGCTCAAATCTTTTCCCATTAAACTTCTCGATCTCCATCTTTGAATTGCTTGCCATTTCTTTTCACCTGAAAAAAAATACCGCAGATCTCCCACTGTAACAAGGCTTATCACAGTCCCGAGCCAAACCCTTGATGACAAAGGCGTCCCCCTGAAGCCAATAAATCTCTGATACCAATTGTAAATTCTAACCTTGTACAATATCTACTGCAAACTGATATTCAGAAAAGAACAAAAAAGATACAATGGCAATTACAAACATTACATAGAGATTTTTCACCTAGAAACCCAAACCGGGAAAACCAACATATATTATATTCATACATTGTGTTACATTGTTTACAATACAATATACATATAGGAGCCAGCGGCATCCAAAGCCCTAACCCAATGACCTGGATTAGTCCAAAACCCTAATTCCTTAACCGAAAATAGAAAACCATCGGCAAAAACCATGTGCTGAAAAACCACCTAATATCATGTGGTCTCGGAAATATGTCGTCCTGGTAATATGTCATCCCCAAAATATGTCATCTCAGAAATATGTCGTCCCGGCGGAAATATGTAAGAGACATGATTGAAGAAAAGAAAGTATCACTGATGAAGGTGGACACTTTGAAGAATGTTGCAGATTCATTAACAAAATCTGTGAGCACTGAGAAGTTCTCTTGGTGTAGAGGATCTGTGGGCATTGTTTCCCTTGATTGTTGACTATGTAACCCTGTAACCCCCTGTGTGCAAAGAAAACAACAAGTGGGAGAATGTTGGGTATGTGTTATATTCTTTGCATGAGTAGTAGCGTTATATTCGGGACGACATATTTCCGGGACGACATATTTCTGGGACGACATATTACCGGGACGACATATTTTCGGGACCACATGATATTAGGTGGTTTTTTCGGCACATGGTTTTCTATTTCTGGTTAAGGAATTAGGGTTTTGGACTAATCCAAGTCATTGGGTTAGGGTTTTGGATGCCGCTGACTCCTATATGTATATTGTATTGTAAACAATGTATGAATATAATATATGCTGGTTTTTCCGGTTTGGGTTTCCAGGTGAAAAATCTCTATGTAATGTTTGTATTTGCCATTGTATCTTTTTTGTTATTTTCTAAATATCAGTTTGCAGTAGATATTGTACAAGGTTAGAATTTACAAAATAATGGTTTATTAATAATATTAATTAATTAATTAATTATTGTTTAATATATGTTGATTAATTAATTAATTGATTATTTAACACATTTAATGTTTGGGGTAACAAATTAAAGGCTTAATAACTTCTAATTTATTTTTAGAAAACTTTACATATGAAGGAATAAAGCATTGAATGGAGGGATAAGGTATTGAATGGAGGGATAAGGTGGGTGGCAATACATGAAAGTAGGAGGCGATGAATGGGGAAGGATATGAGGGGGCAGAGGCATTCGAAAAGGGGCACTTTTGATTTTGGGGGACAGGAAGCATTATTTGGATATTGAGGACTATATGTGTTTTCTGGTTTGGAGTTTGGGTGAACTGTTACAGGGGTGCACCAAGTTGCTGGGAGTTTTGGGCTCAGGGGCCAGGAATCCTTATGGAATCTTGGAGCTAGGGAGCAAGATAGGCTGCTCCTAGCTGGCTGGGTGGTTAGTCGGTATTGGGCAGGGTTTGGGCAGAGCAGCAACGAGGACAGACGAAGATTGGAGAAATAGCATTAGATAGAGGTATGTGTTTTCATGATTACGTTGTGTTAGGTGATTATCATTAAGCTACTGAATATGCTCTATTATGTGGTTGTAATGAAATTTATTAGCATGCTGTTCATAAATTTAAATTTATGTTGCTTATATGTTGAATAATGAAATTGCTTATTGCTTATACGTCGAAATAGTCTTAATTGTTTAAATTTATGAATTTTATTAGGCTTTGTTAAATTAGGTTCTGATAGGATACTTCTTTCAGAGGGCATGAGAGTATTTGGAGAAGGATGCAATCAATGTCCTAAAGTACTCCATTCATGGTAGTCTTTTGGGAAAGAGCCCAAACAATTACAGTGAGTCTAGATAGAGAGTTTTCTTTTGTCTTTCTCCTTTAGTTTTTCTTGTCAGTAGTATGAAGATTGGTCTCAAATTCTTATTCTTTTAGTGACATGGCTCTCAACCAAGGGCAGGTGCCTAATGTTAAACCTGTTCATATGCCTAATTTTATATATAATTTGTCTTTCTAGCATCCAACATTAGGGAAATTCTTTTGTTTGTCGGAGACATCAAATTTGGTATGTGTCATACTATCTGTTGAATTGGACCCATCATGATTTGGTTCTGCTAATCCAAGTAGCCTTCATTGTTTCTACAATGACATATATTGTATGCCAATAGGATGAGTAAGGAGGAATTGGATTGGAAACTGCCAAATCATTGGAGCAACAATGGCTCACCATGAAACTAGTCTCACATTGGAACTTCACATTGGTAATAAACTACAATAAGATCCCAGTTGATCTAAAAGACTTTAGTATGTGTCCTTAACTTACTAATGTTGGATGTTGCTTGTCCAACACCAATACATTTTGGTTTTCTTGATGCATTTTCAAATTGCATTGTCGATATAAACTCTTGGATAACATATACAGGTACAAAAGATAAAGGCAAGAGAGAGATGGAAGAGGATGAGAATTTCAACTGTACATACACTGTACAATCTTTGGGTACGACACAACAATAAATATGGCAGAAACTTCAAAGTTGTGCCATGATTGGGCACTAAAGATAAGATCACACAGTTGATAAAATTAAATTAGAAGATAAACTCTAGAGATGAAGCCCATGTTAGTTCCTAATATGAGATTCTTCAAATTTGAATGAAAATAATGAATGAAGAGAGATGAAAATATAAGGGTTCAGGATCCTAAATGAGATAATTAATTTCTGTCACACTGATAATATATAGTTTGTTGATTTTAGCTGCAAAATGCACAACATATTTGTAGGCCTCTGCTGTTTGGTATCTATGTTGTAAACAAATGGTTTCTCTATTGGAAAACAATGCATGTTTAAATGCCCTGATATTAGAAGATAAAGTTGTCATGTCTGTTGATGCAAGCTCTTTAATGGTGTGTGTTTCTCTGAGATATAAATTGAATTTTATGTTTTGGATTATTTGGTGGGGCATTCTTTTACTGTCGATGGTCCCGCTCCCATTTATGCTTGTGCCTATGCCACATCCTTTGATGGATATCCTCAGTTTCCATAAACACACAATGGGACTTCTAACTTTGAGATGATGTTGTTACAGGGATTTTGAAGGTTTTCACATGATCAAATAAGATAAAACCAATAGTTCTGTGAAGTGGTTTCAGTTGGGACATAATTGCATGTTGTCATCTGAGGGATCCACCACCGAAAGTCCCTTGTCTGTTCTTTTTAACCTTCAGCTGTGGCTTCCTAGAAATTATATATAAGTGATGGATGATTCATCTCTCCACGTGTGCTATGATTCACTGACTCCAAGCCCACATGTGCTATGCTTCACTAACTCCAAGTCCAAGTGGCGACTTCCAGATTTAATTTTCATCCCTGTATGCCTGTTGTTTTCAAAAACAATTCCAATCTCTATTCGTTTGTCTCTGGCTTACTCCCATGGAGTTTCATGCGATTTTATTCTTATGGGTTCGACAACTAGAATGGAGGGAGGGGAAAACTGAGTTTACGATGTCCCTATCACAACATCACAACATACCACTATTGTTTAGCGATTCATATAAGGAAAAATCCTATCCAACGAAACTGACCAGGAATTTCCAATCCAATGCCTGGTTCTGTTTTCACTCTATTATTTTGACATCATTAACAACCCTATATTGGGAGTTTATTTTATTTTCTTCTATGCAGATTTGGATCATTTATAACCGGTGTTACTTTCCTTCATTTTTTCCATCTGGATTTGGCAGTAATTTACATCATTTTATATGTGAGCTGGTTCTTAGTTTTATTTTTGAATATGTTTCATTGCTTTGAGTTTGACACCTTCTATATTCAGAAAAATATAGATTAAAATCACTGCTTCGAGACTAGCAAATCTCCTTGTGGCCACTTGAATTTCAATGATTTAAATTCGATACTATAGCAAATCTCTTTCATATTCCTTTTTTCCAAAATTGAATTTTAAAGGAGAGACTTTGAATTTTGACAAAGATGAAGTTTTATGCATCAATTTTTTTCTAGAAGTTAGGTTTCAATGCATCATTATTTAAGCAATTCACTACTATGACATTCATATAGTTGAAGTTTGGTTTTAAAGATTGCCAGTTGAAGCCATGTCTCTATACCCTACTTTTATTTGAATATGGTAGAATCATACTTGAAGGGTTTCTATGTTAGTCTTAGTGCAAACCCTGTTCTCGAGCTTCATATTTTCTGTGATATAGTTAGTAGGTCTGCTAAATATATAAGCTAAATTGTTGTTCATGGAAGGATTGGTAGAAATATTGCATTATGTTATCTCGATACATCCTCAGAAGGATTGATTATAATGAATTTCTTGGAGGTCAGCTTCATTTATAGGTGTTCTTTGACTGATAGGAATCAAATCATATTTTCTAGCATGGATATTTTTTCCCTATCACTAATTTTATTATAGACCTTAACAACATTCTATGTCAATAAATCAAGCATATAAAATAAGTTTATTTAAAGTGTATTCATCAACCAAACATGCGAATGAAATAAGAAAAATAAAACATTCCTCTGTAATATCTTTCCAGACTGTCGTTGGCCTTTGAAAGTCCAACAATGGCACCCGACATCAATCCAAAAAATTGGATCATTTCACCGCAAACCTGCAATATAGGCAACTGCTTCCTGCATCCACAAACATGAATTTAATGAAAATTTACATCATCGTTGTCTCCATCTGCCTAAGATTAGAACATGCTACCAAATCCTTGCAATCTGTAAGGGTTGATTGATTTTTCTCGAAAGGGGGAATGATTGTGATATGTAAGGGCGGAGTGCTTTTGCTCGAAAGGGGGAAGGATGTATGGATATTTAATAGTTATTATTACAATCCAAGCCAGGACGCCGTTTCATAATCTTTGAATATATTTTTCATTTTATTTCAATATCTTAGCAAATATGTTGGCACTCATCCAATTTCCACCCACTCTCGTTTTTTTATGCATATATTTGGCATTTTTGTTAGGCTTATTGGTGTTTTGTCCTTATATTCGTTGAAGTGAGCCTTGTTTCATCCTATTTAAAAGGACAAAATCTGAATAATTCTTGAAAGATCGCGGATTTTCAAAGGTATTAATTTCTTTAGCGAATGACCATTATGGCTGTAGCTGTTGTTGTTACCTGTTTTCTCCATTACAAGTCGTGGCACGGTGAGGTGAGATACATTAAATTCTATGGATGCACAATTAGGTGAGATACATTCTATGTCAATAAATCAAGCTTCCATATTTCTATGATAACAATATCAAGAGTATTTAGTCATGCATATGGCAACAAAGGGTTTTGTGAGGGTTGAAAACTCAAATACCAACAAAACCCCAAAAAGCCAACTGATTCAAAAGTATAGCATTATGCCACACAAGTTTGTAATAAGACCTTGTATATATTGGCATGCATTACATGAACAAAAATATTTCCTTTTGTTCTAAAATATTTAATAATCAAAACATTACAAGGTAAAGCCAACTTTACGATATTGGTAAGCACAAAAGATTTTAAATTTTATATCAAAATAACTATTTGTTTTTGCATAACATTGACAAAATTTAATAATCATAACCTAAATTACTATAAAGTCTAGGAAAATTCAACTCTATACAATAATATAAAAATTTAATAGCTGTGAGAACACAAGCTAGGGAGAGAAGTTTCCATTCAAACTTTCCATTGAAACTTCATATCAAACTGTTGATATGATTGTTTGACCTTTGTGTGTTCTTAATTTTTCATTATCTTCCTGTTTATCATGGTGGATAGTGAATTCTTGAAATCTTTTGTAGTAAGGTCCTCTCTTTTTGAATCTATATTAAATGCTACCTTGTTTTCTCTTTTTCCCTGGTGGAGTGTGAATTCTTGAAGGCTATTGTAGCAAGTTCCTCTATTTTTTTAATATACACCACCTTCCTTCATTTACATATCTGATTGGAGTAGAAATAGAGGATGCATACCTATAGAGTCCCTTCCAGTGGAAACCAACATCAACACTAAGATCTTATCAGGTTATGCTTTTATTTGATCATGGATTGAACAGTTAGATTTAATATAATTGCATTTTTTAATTTTTCAGAATATACATACTGTTTTGTCCTCAATTGATGTTGGGAGTGTAAGGAAATTAATCAGTATCAATGGATAAATTAATGAAATTAACGGTGGATGCACGATGGAGGAATTGATGGTATTAACAATGAATTCATCTTGCACTTTCTCTCTGCCTCTGCAACTAGGCAGTGCACATTCTCGTGGTTTCCTCCCTTCTTGCAAACCAGCTAGGACATAGACATACTTCCGAGTTAAATAGTACCTATAGTAAGAATGGTTGACATTACACCTATCATACCTATTTCAAAGTTTTAGATCAGAGTCTAAACTTAACTACAAACACATTCTTTTGGTTTTCTTAAACGTGGAGTTAGGTCATAGAGATGGATTGATATCTCTAGCATTTGAATTGCTAGCCAATATACCTCCACCGACCTTCGATTTGGTCCAATTGAATTCTCTCTTTTCTTTAAAGGGTTTCTCACAAATCTTTATTAGCCATAAAATCTAAAAACAATAGGCCCAATAACTTATTATCCATATTGCATATGATGGAATCTATGAATCCACCGTAGAAGTGAGAATTTGGCTTTAAATACACTACTCGAGTTTGTTTTTAATGATATGAATGGAGGAGTTGTAAATTCATGTTGACCAACGTTGTTTTGACTTTCTCAAATTTAAAAAAATATACAATGAGATACACAGTTTGCGATATGTGCAACACATTTCCATGGGAAAAAACATGGTCTTTGTAATATGCAAATTTGAGAAACAGAGAATGGAAGTTTTGAGGATTGTTTTTAGGAACAAAGCCATTTCACATAGGGATTTACATTGTTTCGTATGGTTGCTTAAGAGAATATGTTGTGCATTGAGAGTTCACACATTGTTGTTGTTTTTTGATAGTGTAGAGACTACTATTCTGACACAAAAGTAAGAAGGAATAGAGTGCCACAAGACCATTGCAACACAATCAATTACATGTATGAAACATAGGAATGTCTTAAAATGCATATAATATATACTTATCCTACACACATATATAAAATAACATATACATTATATTTATTATTATATATACCAAATATTTNATATATCACAAATTACAATATATTATTAATATCACACAACTATACATAATATACCTACATATGATAATATATCAACACTATATACTAACACTACATATAGGCTGCTTGGAAAGTATTGCAGAGTAAGTGTGTGTATTTTAAGATGCTGACAATGGCGACAAATCTGTTCCAAAAAATTCATTTTATAATTCTAATCCAAAATTTCCATTTCCGATCCAAAATTTTATAATTGCTCTTTCATGTAATTTTTTTTACTTATAAGCATTTTATAGGTTCATAAGCATGTAGCTTTCAGTGTCTCGGATCAAGTTTTAGCATCAACATTGTGAGAAGTTGTATAGTTAACATGTAATCTTAAGTAATTTACATACTAATAATTGTATTGCTTTGTCTTGTTAAGAAGCTCATAATATAGGACTTTATCACTACAATGAGTTTTCAAACATAATTTTGAATTTTTCATCCTTGAGTCAAGTTGATCCCACTATGGATCCTTGTTATGCCATGCAACTGCAACAAAATTGTCCCATCAATGTAGATACTAGTGTCGTAGTAATCATGGATCCACTAACTCCCACACAATTTGATAATCTTTACTACCAGGATCTACAATCTCATGAAGGGCTATTCACTTCAGATGAAGTCCTATTCACTGGTTATCTTTCTTCAAGTACTGTGAATAACTTTGCAGTGAGCGCATCTTCTTCTCAAACTGATTTTGTTATTTCCATAACACATATTGGTCGAACAACAATTGAGACAGGCAACTGAGGTGAAATAAGGTGAAATTTGTGGGCCTTCAATTCATAGTTTCATGTTACCTTCATTTCACTTATCATAGTGATTTCATATTTCTTGTTTGCTAACATCTAAATAAGATATTTCAAATAGAATACACGTTGATGGTGTGGTTGCGACTATGATTAAAAGAATTCACAAACTCATGATGAAGTATATGGAGACATATATGTTTAATATCAAGGTTTGAGATCCATCTCCTAAATGGTTTTTGTGAGCTTGTGATAAGTGTGTACTTTGATTTTTGACATCAACACTCTTTTATAATAATTAAAAAAAAGTTTATGCTCATTCTTTTATAATAATTAAAAATACGTTTATGATCTTGAGAATGTTAGTGTGTATTTTTCATTATTGTATTGTTCTTGAAATCTACATTATGGACATCCTTCCATAGTATGTGCATTAAAATTTGCCCAACTAGAAGACACCTTTCTAATATCAATTTTCCAAGAAAAAACAAATCTCCTAACCTTTGAACAACATAACCATTCTCACATTTGAACAGCATAACCATTCTAATTTACTTGGGCATTCTCTTTCCCTGGCTTCAAGGGTATGTTAAAAGTTATTTTTTGATTTATTTTATTTTCATAACAAATTATGATTCAGTATGCGGGTAGCAAATAGCTTTAGATGATATCTAGAATTAAAAAATGTACACATCTTTTATTTTTGCTATATACTTGGAAAAATTTATTAAGCCATTCACTTATTTATATTATTTGTTTTTTCATCATCTATTCTCTCACTAAATATGACGGCCATAAAAACATATGTTACTATATTGTTTGTTTTTTCATCATCTATTCTCTCATTAAATATGATGGTCATAAAAACACACGTTACTTTTTATTTTTCGGCATTCCCTTCCCCCGGTTCGGGGGTATGCTAGTATGTTGTATTGTTATAATACAATTATATATATTCTAGGGAAATTCTAGCTTTGNTATATATATATATATATATATATATATATATATATATATATATATATATATATATATATATATATATATATATATATATATATATATAAGATTAACATTATTAATCTATGTTGTTTTTTTTACAATTAGTATATTTATGTCTACTTTACAATGTATTTTTGACATCTCTGCATCACGTAGAAGTTACAACATTTATGTTGAGAAATTGATGTTTATTGTAATTCCACATCTAATTTCAACATTTGATCAACTTCTCAAACATCACCCTCACTTCAAATTTTCAGCATTTACCTTCGTTCTATGTTGCATATTCGACAAATAAGACTTTTCCTTTGAAAATATGAAATTCCATGCCACATAGATGTGAAGATCGATCAAATTCCAACCTAGTGTTAATTAACTAATGAATAATGGACTGGAAATGAAAAAAATTGTATTGTGGTTACTATAAGTTTCGATGGAGGAAGAAGTCAGCGCACTCATGAGTGCGACTAACGAGGTTCTTTGGAGTAATCCGAGACTCTTTACTTCGATGGATGAGTTATCAAAGTCCTCTCATCCTCTGCAGTCAACAGGTCTACCAGCCTTTTCTTCCTCCACCTCCGGTTCTTCAGCTCCACACCTACCATCCTTTATTACTACATCTCCAACTCTCTCCTCCTCCCTCTTAACATCTCCACCACTTCAATCATTTTTCACTACACCATACTCATCTACTTACATAACTGCATCACAAAATACTTTCTACCCTACATCTGGTAGACTTCACTATCAATTGTTCCCTCATATCCACCCTACTCTGCTTCGTCCCATCCTGAATACAACTACAAGTATCCCTTCCTTTCACCGGGGTATACCCTCTGGGTTATGCAATACTCGATAGACTATTCCTGAACAACACATCTTCTCTGGACCTGCTCGAAAAACCAGTGTTCACACAACTAGGAACAAAAATTCCTCACATAAACCATGGGCTTCAAAAAAAACTAAAAAGAAACTAGTATTTGGAGAGGATATTGGTTTGGAAGAATCGTTTACCATGGCTTTGTGAAGCCTGGTAGGGAGTCTGTCCTATAAACATCTTTTCCATACAGACTTAGAAGTTTGGATTGAGAACACTCAGAATCCATTACTAGGCTACACTCCTACTCTCCTTCACCTTGGACATGGATGGCTCTACTTCCTCTTCAAAACCCCTGAGGACACTACACTCATCTTGGAGCGTCTATGGACATTAGATGCTAGCAGTCTTATGCTAAAATGATGGAGAATTAGTTTTGATCCAACACGGGACTATTTTCACCTCAGACACCTATGGGTCCTCCCTCCTGGGCTCCTACTCTATCTCTGGAATGAAAAGGCCCTCAAGGCTATCAAAAACTCTTTGGGTCGCTTCATAAGTATTGAACATAATATTTTCGAGGGTCCAAACAAAATACCAACGAGGATTCTCGTTGAAATAGACCTACATGAGGGCCTACTTGCTACATTCGACATAGACTAGAGAGGACATACCATTTGACATAAATTAGACTACCTTGTCATCCCTTTTAGATGCTCTCTCTGCAGACAAATGAGGCATTTGAGAAATAACTTCACAGGTACACTTGAAGCTGAGGATTCAGAAGAAACTATGCTAGAACTTGCATCAAACTTGGACCTATCAGATGAATACACTCAGTTACACATTCTAGATTACCCTGGAGATGGTGCGACTGTTGATCTGGACTTCACCATCGGTAAGCTTAAAATTATCTCTTCAACCCTTTACTCCTCCCTCACTTCTTTGGAAAGGGAACTACTAGACTCTTCACATGGTTTATTTTATGTTACTTCTCTACTCTCTCTGGGAGAGCCCTCTAAAAAATCCCCAGAAACTTCCTCTCCTCACTACACTCCAAACATGTCCAACAGTCCCTCCTACTTTGTCACAACCGCTCCATCTACACAAACAGTATTACACATAGATCTGATACATATCAGCACTGCCCTCCACTTATCATATCCAGGCCTCGTCCTCCAAAGCTACCTCACTCTCTTGTGATTAACAACCCTTCGAATGTATCTGAGCTTTTCTATAATGCATCAACAACCTCACCTTCTTTTGACCCTATAGCTCCCTTAGAATATCCACTTACCCAAAAAATTACCCATCCTCCTTAAAAGAAAATATCTCAACACGCTACTCCTACATCAACTTCAGTGACTTACACACCCTTAGTTAGTTCTCCGATGGCTTGGGCACATAAACACTTCCCAACTCTTACATCCCTACCCTCGGAAATCTCTGATGTCCAACACTCAGTACAATAGGATCTACAACATCCACCAGGCCTTACAAAATCAAAATCTGGAGACACTACACTTGACACTGTTCTGGATACATTACTACCATCTTTTAAAGAAGTTATTTCCCCTGTACCTTTGCCTACATACCAGGGTACCACTCTTATCCATCCATTACCCTCTGATTCTAATTTTTATGCAACTGAGCACTCTTTCAACTAAGCTTGAACAAGATTACACTTGGTCTAGAGGGAATGGGTTTGAACATTCTCCGATCAAAACCCGTAGTGCTCATCGCAAGGAGGGAAACTCTTCTTTACATCCATCAGGATCTTCACACACACCTACTGATTTTGGGGCACTTAAAGGCATGAAATCCCTATCAAGAGAAAAACCATGATTTTGCTCTCCCTCAACATCAGAGGNACCTCCTTCAGAAGACTTATTTCTCTTAATTCACCTGACATCATCTTCTTACAGGAAAATCTGGTCGATAGCAACAATGCTTTGCTCTTTTCTAAAACAATTTCATTCCAGCTGGCACATCTGCTCAGTCAATTCTCTTGGCACCTTTGGGGGTCTAGCAGTGGCTTGGGATCCCACCAAATTTGATTTAATCCCTTACCTTTGTTGTGGATGCATCTTGTTCACGGGTACCTGTCGAAACAAAAATAAAAGGATTAACCTACTTACCTTATACGACCCCTGCTACAATAGACAAACTTTCTGGGAAAAGGTTGAAGCATGGGGACTTCTTGACCTTGAAAATTTGATTTTAGCTGGTGATTTAAATCTTACTCTCTCGATTGGGGAAACCCAGGGAACAAAATCCAACCAAGATCCTCTGGCTGACTACTTTACAACTCTGTTCTCAACTCACAAGCTCGCTGATTATACACTATATATTTTAGCACCCACCTGGCGCAATGGAAGGATGGGCATTGTTTCTATCACTAAAAGGCTCAACATATTTCTTATCTCAGATCAACTCATCACCACAGAAGCACGAATCCTCTCCTAGGTGGAACTACCTTTCTTATCAGACCATGCACCATTTTTATTACATCTAGATTCTTCACCTTACAAAATTGCTTATCCCTTTAAATTAAATTTTGATTGGCTGAATGAAGATGGTTTTAACTCTATTGTTTATGATGTATGGTCGGACCCACTCTTTCTCTCTAAATCTTGTATACAACTCCCTGTCACTTGGAAGCTCAGGAGCTTAAAGGTACGCATTAAAGCGTGGGCACAAAATACAAAATTCTAAAAGGCTATTAGAACTCGAATATGAAATTCAATCCCTTATAACTTCAGATATCAGTACGGGGACTGTTGGTGATAATAGCCTTTTGTTAAAAGGCCTAGAATTGGAAAGGAACTCGTTGCTCCTCAAAGATGAAGCCATCTGGCGACAGAGATACATATTAAATTGGCTTAAGAGCGACGACTTAAGTACTAAGTTTTTCCATCAATTCGTCAATTCCTCTAGGAGTATAAAACACATTTGGAAATTATCTGATGACCTGGGCATTCTACATGAGGGATAGAAAGCCTTAAAACAAGCTACTATCAATTTCTTCAAATCATTTTATGAGGAAAAACCACTTGAAAATATACTCCCTGCTGTTTCAGTGGCGAGGCTTTACCCTCATGCTATTTCAGAGGAAGACTCACACTTACTAGACCAACCTTGTAACCTGTAGGAAATTATGACTACTCTCAAAACTTTCTCAAAGGACAAAATCCCTGGTCTAGATGGGTGGATGGTCGAGTTTTACCTCCATTTTTTTGATCTGGTTGGCTCGGACCTCCTGGAGCTTGTGGAAGACACTAGACTTAGTGGGAAGGTTTCGAGAGATTTGAACTTGACCTTTCTCACTCTCATTCCAAAATATGCCTCCCCCACTACTTTTGGCGATTATAGGCCTATTTCCCTCTGCAACCTTTGCTACAAACTCATCTCAAAATTTATTGCAACAAGGATCAAGCCAATCCTCTCTTGTTTCCTTTCACAAGAGCAACTGGGGTTTCTAAAAGGTCGATAGATCCTTGACGCTATTGGAACAACCCAAGAATGTTTACATAGCATCAAAAGAAAAAAATCAAAGGCTCTTATTCTTAAACTCGACCTCAAGAAGGCATTTGATAGTATCGACTGGGACTTCCTTTGAATGATCCTGATCCAGACTGGTTTTAGTCACTCGATGATTAAGTGGATTATAAGTTGTGTGACTAGCGCAAATCTTGCAATCCTGATTAATGGCGAATCTATTGATTTCTTTCGCATTGGGAAAGGTCTGAGACAATGCTTCTCCCTCTCCCCCCTACTCTTTATTTTGGCCATGGAAGCCTTGAGCCTGCTTCTCAAGTCTGTTCAAGCAAAAGGAAAGATCACTAGTTTGAAGGTGTCTAGGACTATCAAAATATTACATGTTCTTTTCGCTGATGATGTCCTCATCATAACGAATGACTCATTACAGGAGTGGAAAATGATTAGCGAGAGCCTTAAACTCTTCTGCATTTCTATGGGATTGTCGATTAATTGGGATAAATCTTCATTGCATTTCGCTAATCTGCAACAACAATCTCTGGACCAACTCAATGGTATTTTTCCATACACCTTCTCACATCTCTCTATTGGCCTACATTATTTGGGCTATTTTTAAAAACCTGACTCCTACAAATTGGGGGACTGGAACTGGCTCATTGCAAAATTCCAAAAAACGATCAGTCAATTGTGTATGCGTTGGCTCTCACTTGGAGGGTGTTTCACTCTCATTAAAGCGGTACTTGAAGGGCAGCCTATATACTAGATGGATCTTTCAGCCATACCTGCTACAGTTCTCACTAAACTTCACAAACTGCTTTACAACTTCCTCTGGTCGGGCTGCTCAGAATTTCCTCGCCAGCACCTATGCAATTGGCAAATTCTAGCTAAACCAAAACATAAAGGTGGCTGGGGGCTTAGAAACCTACACCATTTCAGTTAGGCACTTGCGGAATCAACCCTTTGGTGCGTGATGACTTCCATAGGCATCTGACATTCGATCATCGTTGAAAATTATCTCAGACATTACTCTGTCAACACATGGCTCCAAACCGATTTTGCACATACTCGCGCAAACAGGGCATCCTCTTATTTCCGAAGACATTTAATCAAAGTGAAATCCTTGATCCTTTGTGGGCTTTGTTGGACCCCAGGCTCGAGACATTCCATTGCGCTGGGGTGTGATTGGATACTTGGTCTTGGTGACCACTCTCTCCTCCCTTAGCAAGTGATATCACAACTCCACATAAAAAAAATATGTTTTCTCTATCAGGCACGAGTCAGATCCAGGTCAGTGCATATTCCAGATAGCTGGATAACAAGTGATGCTCTCAGCCTCAGTGCAGAAATCACTCCTATATGGAACGATTTCTGCCTTGCCCTCACCCTCTCGGGTATCCACCTAAATAATTATGCTGATTTTCTCCATTGGTCAGGGGGAAGCTGCTTGAGACTCTTAACACTTCACAATATTTACACAGAAATAACAAATACTCATTGGCATACAAATATTCGCGGTTGGAGAAAGCAGATGTGGTCCTGGCATCTACCTCTCAAATTAAAACTCTTCACCTAGCTGAGTACAAATTGAATACTTGGGACATTCTCCAAAAGAAAGGATGGACTGGACCAAATTACTATCACTTGTGCCATTTCGATGTTGAATTTGCAAACCATATTTTCATTAATTGCGCCTTTTCCAGAGAAGTTTGGGGCAGACTTACTTGGACTCTCAATATAAATTCTACCTGGGAAGGGCCAAACCTCTCCAGTTGTTTTGATCTTTTGACCCACCGAGAACGTCCATACAAGCATCTTCCATCTTTGGTAGGTCTATTTGGATAGCTCAGAATCAAATTATTTTTGAAAATGAAACACCTTCCATTGACACTGTAGTTCCCAAAACACTTGGGTCCTATAAAATCTGGAATGAACTTCACTTACACAAGACAAGATTGCAGTACAACAAAAAAATTCCTAACTTAGAGGACATACCTACAGGATGGTTTGATGGAGCAACGCAATCATTTGGGGAACAGAACGGAGCTAGAGGTTTGATACAAATTACAGATAACTCCATTTATAAATGGACCTTCAACTGTGGCTCGAGTACTAATACAAGGGCAGAATTGTTGGGGTCTTGGGCTACACTGTACTTGGCCTCCGGACTTCATTTAGATACCCTTCAAATTCTCGGGGACTCCAGGATTATTATTGAGTGGTTGAATAAGAGGAATGATCTTTAATCAATTTCCCTCACAACTTGGAAGGATGGAATAAGATCTCTTCAAATGGCTTTCAAAAATGTCAGTTTCATCCACATCTATCACCAGCATAACAAATTAGCAGATCTTCTCTCAAAGGAAGCACTTTAGAAAAAAGTGTGTATCATATCATATAACCATTGGATAGATGGGCATGAGGGCCCTCCACATTTTCTAACCATTTTCTAAGTTCTCTTTTCTCCTTCGACATTGGTCTCACTTCATCATAATTTTTTATTTTCTGCTGGGATTCTTTGAAATCTCAAATTTTCTGTTCTTACTTGTTGGGACCCCTCTTCCCCATACAACAATTTTTGGTTTTAACCTCACACTTTTTTTTCTACTTTTATTAAACTTTCCAGCCTCATTGGTCAAGAGACCGCTATAGGCGAAAGTTGTTTTACTACATCATTATGCTACTATTCAACAACTTCGATTTGAAGAAGACATTATATTATAATATAATGAATTTTCCCATTGGAAAAAAAAGTTTTTAGATGTATTACTTGCTTATAAAATAGTAGCATACACAACATCACAAGCTCTACATTGGTTCAACACCGAGGTTATTTATGTTTGACATTTGTTAAACTTTTTAACATTAAATTTAGAGGCCTAGAAAAAGGTTTATTATAAATATGGATGTAGTAAAACACTACTTGGATTTCCCACATATTATAAGCATCTTATTATATGTCACATGTTAATGCGACATGTTGATCACAACGTGCTGGAGATTCATCTGATGGAGTGCACGAAGAACATTACATGAATTCCATGGACACGCAACTTCAGAAGTCTTTAGTTGTGTGGGTATGCTGGAAAGTGCTCTCTCTCAAGGCATGAATTTCAATAGTAATAACATAGGCATCGGAAATGGACATGTCCCTCCAACATAAAATCAACAAAATGATGCCGCCTCTACCTACGAATTTCAATACAATTATTCCTCCCTTGATTATTAGCATGAATGGATTTGCTAATACATTGATTAATTTTAGTCATAACCTCGGAAAAAAATATTAATGATTAATTTTTCAAGGACGTGAAGGGAGACGAGGGTATTAGAAATAACGTGTGAAAATATGGGACTAGAGGAAGGGTGTCTGAAATCACATTAATTTCAATACAATTATTCCTCCCTTGATTATTAGCATGAATGGATTTGCTAATACATTGATTAATTTTAGTCATAACCTCGGAAAAAAATATTAATGATTAATTTTTCAAGGACGTGAAGGGAGACGAGGGTATTAGAAATAACGTGTGAAAATATGGGACTAGAGGAAGGGTGTCTGAAATCACATTAGGAATTACGACTTTAACCATGTGAATGGATTCAGAGTTTCACTATTTACGATTCGGAGTTTCATTGCAGTTCCAAAAACCAATTTTAGGGGAGGTGAAATTGCAGTTACAGTTTCTAATATTATAAATTTTCAATGAGATTCTTCCCATTGAGAAGGAACACAGAATAAATGCCCCTTATCTCAGGTGGAATCGAAGCGTGTCGAATCAAATGAAGAATAAATTCTCATTTTGAACCATCCGGACAACTTTAGTCCAGTCGTACATAGTGTCTTTGCGTGTTGCGATTCGTGCTACTCTCTAAACTCAGTTGAGCACAGTGGCTCCATTTTGTTAACATGTTATGCCAATGCCACAAGTATTCGCTCAACGCACTTTGTGTGATAAAGCTGGACACATGAAAGGTGGCAGAAGCACTAAACGTGTGAAGAGTGGCAGAAGCACACTATTTTCATGACTGTGAGGCAGAGCACACTATTTTCATGACCACCAAAGAGCTTGAGACTTATTTATATGCCGAGGCTTTAGTTTTCATTCGTAAGTTTGATTTGTCTTCCATCTAATGTTTGATTTGCAGAGATTTTATTTCTGTTATTGCTCGACTTGTGTTTGGAATGGGTAGAAATGGAAAGAACTAAATTTTGTAGTTTTCATTTTCTCTTCTCATCAACGGATCTGTTCTCATCAATTTTCATTTTCTCTTCTCATCAACGGATCTGTTCTCATCAATTCAACTGCTAAGGAGGTAGCTGAGAAAGACTTTGATGAGCGAAATCGAAAGTAGAAGCTAACTGCCCCATTTGCAACTAGAGATAGCGCAAACCTGGTCACTATTTTTCTTTCTTCAACGAAATGTCAATCTCAGCAAGATAAGGTGATAGGTCTAATTCATCAAGATAAGGTGATAATGTCTGGTAAACAATGTAATGTAATAAGGTGATAATGTCTGGTAAACAATGTAATGTAATGTTATGCATATGCAGATTTTTTAACACTCAGAGCGTCGCGAGCTGACTGAATTGATCGTTGAACTGAGCAGTCAAAACCGGGAAATTCACTAGTGCGAGGGTGACGTATCCATATGATAGATAAAGTGTGAGCGGGCTCCAGCTTCTCATACACTTTTGTCACGCCCTCCATACGGTGATCAGGATATGCGCACTACTGGTTAAGAAGCCTTAACATCAGGCCAGAGAAATTCTGCGGCATACTCTCTTATCGGCCAAACGCCTTAGGTGATCTTCAGACTTTTTAATGCAGCAGTCCAATAATTGGCAGAAACTATTCACGATGCAATAGCCCAATAATGATGCATTACTTATAGTAATATCCTATACTTTCGATCAGATGTGCAGTCACCCGTTTTCCGTTTCACCATTGATCGCCGTAATGTGATACTAAATGTCTAACTAATCTACCATCTGCTTAACTCACAAATGTCTTCAGGGAGTTGGAATATATATATATATATATATTTTTAATTTTTTTTCAACTCACAAATGTCTTAAGAAAGCTGAAATTTGTATTCGTTTTCATGAGCATGTTTATTAGCTGGAATTTAGAATAGTTTTCTGTCACCGGTAAGCTCCTACCGAGTTAGAGCTAGGTATGAACAAATTCATGAAATAAAAATATTTACCATTACTCATCTATATATATATATATATATATATATATATATATATATATATATATATATAGATTTTGCAAGTATATATCTATTTCATCTCGGATTCCAATAAACCCTGAAACCTGAAAATGTTTAAGGTCTTCACTTAAAATATTGTTTCTCATCACTTTTTACAAGGTTCAATCTGTCTTACATGTCAATTTAAGGTTATCGTTCCAATATACCATCTCTTTATTTAGAGGTTCTTCCCTAGTTTTGTTTAAGTGGATAACTTTTCCTCCACTTTTTTTTATCAAATTTTTAATTTAATTTTTTTAACTTTTTTCTTTGTTTAATATTTTTTCTCTTAAATTAAAATAAAAATTAAAAGTATAGTAATAAGAATTGAATCTCGTAAAATCAGAATTCTACATGAAATATATCTCAAATTTTTAAATATAATAATAATAAGAATCTATTTTTAAAGTTATGGTCAAGTCAAATATTAAATTGGTGTATGAGATCCCCTTGTTTTTTAATTGGTGGATTTTTAACCAATTCATAATTTCTTTTACACAATCAATCCTCCACAACATCTTTATCGATTGTTATAATTGTTGATTTATACCTTCAACACTATTACTAATTTGCTAGAATGGTTTGGTTGGTATATTCCTCCATTTCCCAATGTCGCTTATAGTCAAGGTGTGCTCTTTACTATATTGCAATTTTGGAGTTTATATGATTGTGTGATGTGTACCCATATGCAACAACTAGGGATTGCATTCTGAGTATTGTCTATAATTGCCCCTTTGGTATTTTTTTCCACATACATCAAGTCACAACTACAACTTTTCATGCTAAAGCTTGTTAACATTTGATATTTATCTACAACCATCCCTTTGATTGTTTCAAGTCAAAATGCTCCAAGACACATTCACACAATTAGTCTCCAAGCTTGTGTGAATTGCAATTAGCTATAATTAACCATCAAACTACGAACATATGACTACACATATTAAATGCATCGTGGTTATAGTGATAGTAATGACGAGGAGTAGTGTTTGCATTTGGAATATTGCAAGTGTGTGTGTGTAATGAACATAGGTATGGTTGATAGAGCACCGTGTTATTCAACTAGCATAACATAATTAGAGAAAATTTGTATTTGTAATTGGCATTGGTCTTAGCATTACAAGCAAACAAACCAAGCCTTGAAAAACCAAGCCTTGAAATGAGGTTTGAACAAAACCATTCATCCGAGTTGATGAATTCATATAAAGAAACTTGATATAAGATTGACAATGATTGCATAGACATAAAATTTTGATTCCACAAAGAAAGATCTCACCAACGAGCCATAAACTTACCCTTTATAACCCAAAGGTGGACAAACTCCACCTATTGGTTGCGACTTTCTCCGAAAACCCTCCATGCCTAGTGTGCCTCTAAAATATTCATTGTTACCATGTTTCACTAATAGTGTTTTCCAAACAATTAACTATCCCTTCTATTAGAGAGCATCTATCATCAATAATACACTCATGTACAATGGTAGTTTTTATTATATGGTACAAGTTAGATATCCCATTACAGTAATGAAAAGCTAAGTGATATGAAGTTAATAACATTTTTGAGTAAGATGAAGTTCTTCTAATTATAAGGCAACATGCTACTCATAGTTCCAAATGAAGTTCACACTCTTAGGTTTGGAAACAAGGCACCATTAAACCTGAGAATTCTCAAAATCTAGAGTTTTGAAGCAAAATGTCTATCCTAGTAGGTCATTTTATTAGTTTAGATTGGCCGTAGCTTACCAAAAGAAAAAATGTCTACTATCTTCTCTACTTAATTTCATAGAATTTATATAGTGCAGTCTTTGCTCCATATCTTTATTAGAAGTATCACTTATTATCATGTTCCATAGATAGAATAGTTGAACTGTTAATTGTAACCATGGGAGGGGAGTTACAAATTTCACATATATAGCATTTTATTTATCCTACGAAGAGACACAGTTGGCCTATCTTGACATTTTATTGAAAGTTTCAGATTTTGAGAATAGTTAAAGAGAAAACCACAAGGGATGTTTTTAAAGAAGAGGATGCTAGCTCATAGGAAGGAAAAGATTATAGAAAGTTACAAACATGACATTTAAAATGTAATAAATATGAACAAACGTATCGTGGAGGCATTGAATCAAGTGGTTAGAAAATTGTTATTAGAGACAGGTCATCAACCTTATCATCCCAGTTTTTAGGGAAAGGGAGAAAAACCACCTTGTTAATTATATAATCATGATAATGAATAGCCGCATCCAATATTTGCTACATTCATAAGAAGAATCATGGAGAAGAAATTCAAATTGGTGCAAGAAATATAAGTGGACGAAGGGGTAATTTATAAGGGATTCATTAATTCAATGATATTATATTATGCGAGTTCATATTGAGGGTTTAAAATTCCAAAAATGAAAGCAGTGTATTTTCTATGATATATGGGTAAAAAGGGTATTTTAATATATTAAAAACATATAGATATTTGGGGATTTAGAATTGGGTATCGGGGGTAGAATTAGGTATCTAGTGGGGGTTTGAATTAGGTTAAATTAAAATATAGAAGAAAAAAAAGGTAGGCCATCATTGTGCATAATTATCATCCATGGCCTATAAGAGGTGTGTCATGTCACCATACTAGGGATAGAAATAAAAAGAGGTATTAAAAATGTCACCCAAAAAATGGATACCTATCATATTTATTGAAAATAATGTTTTTTTAATAATTTGAAAGGTGTATTGGGAGGGTGGTTCAACAAAAGGCTTTTCAGAGGAATTCTTTAATATTTCATGAATGCACATGCTATATCATAGGTTCACTAAGTGAACCCCTTGTGTGGCAAGCATGGTTTAGGCCAAAGCACTCAAACATTGAGACACATGGTGGAAAGAACATGCAAGAACAAGGGGGGAGTGGGGAGGCCTATAACATTTCTTTGTGGACTTTTTAAAGACATTTCACATTGTCCCATGACATAAACTTTGGGAAATATTGGTAGAGATGGGCATACTAGAAAAATGGATAGTACTAATGCACAACTTATACTAAGAATTCAAAGCTAGAATACAAATCCAAAAAGGTTTATCAGAGAGTCTCCACAATGGCATAGGAGTGGAACAAGGGTCCTCACTCTCACGCACATTCTCTAGGTTATAAGTCGACCAACTAGAGAAATGGGTACATGAAAAGGGGGGAATTGGGGTAAAAATAGCAAGGTTAATAATCAAGGTCCTTCTATACATGGATGATGTCATCTTGGTAGAAAGGACCCTTTGGAGAGTATGATATGGTCCAAGGGTTAGTTTGATTGGTAAATTATTTTGTGTTATATTCATAAAGGGTTCTAGATCAAATCCCATTGGGTCTTTTAAGATTAGAGGTAGCTGATAATCAATCTACTTTCCATCCAAAAAATTCATAAAAGAATGGGAAGAGCTCTACGAGAGTTAACATGGTACCTAACATGCTTATTTTTTGTAATGTGTGCAAGGATGGGTGAAATTATTCTAATAAATAAAAATGAATACCATTATCCCTCAAAATTTGAATTTTGAAAAACATTTTAAATTGGTTTTGCATTGTTTCCGAGCCTCGCCCCATGAGCTTCATTTGGTTGTTGTCTTGCTTATAGTGGGAATCCCTTCGTCTTAGTAGTTTTTAGAAAATTTATAAATGGAGCATGGTAACAAAAAATCCATCAGAGCCATGTTATATAATGTCAATGGTATATGATCACTAATGGAAAGGCTAATAGTAGTTTTAGAAAATGTATGGTAATAATGACTATGTTGAAAGTATGTTAAACAAAGATGATGTCCAAAACAAATCATAGCTAATGAATGTTTGTCCACCTTTTAAGTTACTCCGACACATTTGTATAAATGCGTTTTTAATAAAAGTATGAAAATCTATTCTTAAACTATTTTATTAATAATTTTATAAAATTAATGTAAAAAATATTAATTTTTTTTTAAATTAAATAACTTTGAAAACAAATATGAAATCATTTTGAGTTTCAAACATATAGAAATCAAAACCTTATTTTTTAAGCCACCAAATTGTCTAGAGTTAACAATTCTCTTCTTTTAAATTAAAAAGGGGGTCGATTTTAGGGTCTTATAATTATATGAGCACCAGTGAAGAAAAAATACATGCAAATATATTTGATCCATAAAAAAGTTAATATAGACTATTTCTCCAATATCACACCCACTCCTAATTGGTTGATTTATTGAAAGGATGAGCAGAATAATTAGAAGAAGAAATTTCCTTTTGTAATGAAACCCTTATTTTATGAGTATTGTTGAGAGAAATGATTTGTCTTTCATAGTGACTTTTGCAATTTTAACTCAATATTCAATGTATACTAGAACACATTCTCAAGGGACAGGATGTTGAGAAATTATAACTTCTTTAAATGTGTAGTCATTTGATGTTGGATTTTTTCCTTCGGGTTTCTCCAAGGTAATAAGTGTGATCTATGGTGTTTAATTGATTGTGTGGTTGATAATGGTTGTTTTCTTGCTTCATTCTAGTGTATCCCTATATGTATTTACTTGATGGGAGGTCACATACATTGTTAACTACGTAGATTTCACCTCGAATTAACCAATTAATGCTACCATGATTTCCTTTACACAATAAATCCTCCAAATCATCTTTATCGATGGTTGGAATTGTGGTTTATACCTACAATATTATAACTAATTTGTTGGAATCCTTGGCTTGGAATTCCTCAATTCCTTATCATTGTTCAATGTTTATAGTTAAGGTGTGCTCTTTAATTTAATTTCAAGTTTAGAGTTAATTTCATAGTGTTATGTGTAACCATATGCAACAACTTGGGATTGCATCATACGTTCTATACAAAGTGTAGGGAATTCCATCTACAATCATCCCTTTGATATTTTTTTTCCACATATATCAAGATGCAATTAAAACTATTCAAGTCAAAATACTCCAAGATGGATTTGCAAAGTTCATCTCCAAGCTAATGTGAGATGTGCATTGCAATTAGCTACAACCATCAACCCACAAGAATATGAATACGCATGTTAAATGCATCATGGTTATAGTGATAGAAATGAAGAGGAGCATTGTTTTCATTTGTAATATTGCATGCGTGTGCACATACACACATGTATGTATGCATGTATATGCATATATCTTGAATATGCACAGGTATGGTTGATTAATCACATTTATATAACTAACATTATATACTTGGTTTGTAAAAAACATTGTTATTTATTATATCTATAAAATGGTATGTACACAAGTCAACAAGATCTCATTACTCCCATCATTGTCCTGAATTTTAATGTATCATGTTATGCCATTTAGATTATAGAACACTAGATCACATAAAATAGATTATAATGCAACATTGAGTATTAGAGAACACTGACAAATCTTTATAAAAACTTAATGTTGCATGTGTTGATCTCTAAGAACTTCAAATTTTTATAGGTATTCTATAGATGGGAAAGTGGGAAGACATTATGGAGTTGGACACTGAAGACCCATAAGATATGACAGAATTTTCAGCTAAAGATCTAACATGGAAAAAAATTGGAGGGGATCGATTCACTATTATTCCATATAGTCGACTTGAAGATTTTATAAATGGGGAGCAATGGGATGAAGATGATCCCACTCAATTTGTTGTTAACACAAAGCGATCTAAAGAAGTGGAGGAGATTGCATGTACCCACATTAACACATATATGGAATATGCTATGTGAGACTTTATTTGTTTAATATAATTATAAATTTATAATTCAATTTTATTATGAAAAAAAAGTGTGGAAATGTTTCCTAATTTGTTATCATTGTTCTTATCTAGTGATTGGTATGCATATGGCTCGGAGTCCACACGTAAACTCTCAAGTGGTGAAATTACAATGAATCCACAATAATCAACAACAACAAAAAAAACAATCAACGCCAAAGCATTAAAGTTGGATGTAGATGTCACTTCATCATGTATCAACTTTATGTTAATCCAAATGATGTTGTTTTAATATACATTGAGTGTAGGCATATTGATAAATGTGGTGGTATGTGTCATGGGAAGAATGCAGTGAATAGAACTGAAACATTCAAGTATGCACCACATTTATCATTTGATATACACACTAGTGTGAAAAAAATGATTGAAGATGGTTTTAACATTACAATAGTCTGAGACAAATTCATCTCCGATGTGGAGAACCAATCAAGTGAGTTATTCACAAGGGTAACTCAGGATACCTTCATGACGAGGAAGGATATTTCTAACATTTACCATAATATTAGAAAGAAAGAATATATGAAGGATGAGAGTGATCCAACAAGTGTCGACTGTTGGTACAATCAATTTCCAGATAGTTTTTTTTCTACCAAAAACAAAATATTGTGAAAAACATACCATTTATTATAGACATACAAACACATTGGATGTGTGCCATGATGGTGAAGTATTCACACAATAATTCTATGTCCATGGATTCTACATTTAGTACCAATATGTATGGGGTACATATTATCAATCTTTTCATTTCTTTATGGTGATCAAAATGAATTATTATGTGTTCACTTTAATATTTATACTTATGTTCTTTGAATGTAGTATCAACTTTATATGTTAATGGTATTCGACAAACATCGTAATGGTGTACCCGTGGCTTGGGTGATTTCATCATGTAATAGTACATATGATATTCACAAATGGTTGTCAGCATTATTTGCTATGGGAGTGAAAGAATGCCCAAATTGGCAAGTACGAGCATTTATCACAGATGATGTTGGTGTTGAGATTCATGCATTAAGGTTCCACATTTGTTGTTTTTCAAAATAAATATGAAAAAGTAATGTTACATTCATATAATTTACTCTCTTCTAATGTGTCACCGTTTCAGGAGTTTAACCATTCACCCCATCTTGCTATGTGTATGGCATGTCCATCAAGCATGGGAGAAACATATTGGAAGAAAAGTCAAAGTCAAAGAAAACAAAGTTTGCATTTTTCGTGAATTAGGAGAAATCATGCACTCATGTCAGGATGATGAGTTCGTACGGAATTTTTTTGCAAGAATATTTCATGAATTCGGTGAAGAGAAAATTTTTCTAAAATATTTTGACACCACTTGGTTATCCAATGATAAAATATGTAAGTGTCATGTAACATTAGATCACGATTTGTTTTTCCATAATATCATTTTTTGGTCAATACGTTTTAGTTGATGATAAAAAAAAATTCCAGATATGTGGGTGAAATCTTATAGGAAATTCCCACATTCCAATCAAGACACAAATAATGCAATTGAATACTACCATAAGTATGTAATACAATCCATGCCACGAATGGGTAGATTATTTATTTTTTGTGTTGTTGACAAGAGTTGAATTATATTATATTCATAATCAATGTTTAAAGGAAGTAGGAATTATAAGGCCCACAAAGTGTGAGAAACAAGAGACTCTCTCAAAGGCTAGAGAAATTCAAATACCAAATGAAGATTGTGTGTACGACCCCAAAAATATGAATGAATTTATGGTTTGTAGTCAAAATAAGGTTACTTCTAATACCTGGTATAATGTCATATACACAGGGTCCGAGTTTAATTTTTGTAATTGTGATTGGGAGTAAATGGAAATTTTTGTAAGCATGTTATCAAAGTTCAAATGTAGGCCAATGAACATGGTTTGGACATTAATACATTACCAAATGTTTCTAGTCCAATTATTGAGAGCCCTAGATTTTTAGTTGATTTAAATCAAACAGGTACAATGAGCCCACAACCAAAAGACCAAACAAACATTCAACATGTACATATTTTATCAAAACATGTTGATCATGAGATTGCAACATTGAACAATCCAATCATTGAGGTTGATAGAGAGAATTTTTTATGTGCATAGATAAATAAAAGAGCAAGTAATGTGTTGAGAAATTGGCCTAAAAATGCGGGCCATTTAGAAGAAATTGACAACTTGTTTTTTCACTTTAGAAGAAGAGATAAACAAAACATTTGTGAGTGTCATGTCTCCATCTAAAATCCTGACTAAGAGACAACACGTATTTTTGAGCCCACAAAGTAAAAAGATACAATTCCATCGTCATAGACATTCAATTAAGGATAAATCACAATTTCAAAGGGTTGGATTTGTTCACACAAAGTCAAGGAAGAGCATGGACAAGAAAATGGAACTACTTTATTCAAAACATCATAAGAATGTGGAACAAACCTGAGATCATGTGCAACATTATGTTCCATACAATATAGGTATTGCAACTAGACATTTTAATTTGTTTTAAATGACATGAGTTGTATTATATTTTAATGTGATTGTAGAAATGTTATATGATTGTTGTTACAATGAAGGGATCCACGTCTCAAAATGAATCTTGTCACGTCCGACATTGTCAACTTCAATTATTTTCTGATGTTATTGTCGAGGGTAACATAGGTATAAATTTTGAATTTAAAGTCGACAAATGAGAGTCATAAAATTATTTTTATAGTTCAAATGAAGCTTGTCTAATTAAATATTTAGTGCATCATGTCTTGCAATCAATTTTTTTTTTTTTTTTTTTAATTATTTATGTTGTAAGCTCAACCAAATGATGTAGTGATCCAATAAATTACTATAGAAATTCCAACAATCCCACTAATTCCATATTTGAACATATGAGGTTTGGCAAAAGGTAAAATTAATGTTAAAGTTGTTGGAAAGTAATTGTAATTATTCAAAGAATATTTATTTTTTATAATGCATTTAGTTTTGCTTGTTACATAATCTATTTGGGAGGAAAAAATATGTTGTCTTCATTGATGAATTATGTTGATATTTAGGGTCATAATTTAGGAGAAAGAATTGTTTTCCTTCTGTTTTTCATATTTTTTCTCCTCCATACTATATCATTTTCTTTATTTATGATTTTTTTGAAAAAGAGTTACATAGAACAAAGATTTTTCAAAGATTATTTTATAAGACATGAATAAAAATGTTGTATTCATACATTAATTCTACTTATCTTATACCTTTTTACTTTTGTTTCCAGAGTTTTAAACATTCTCTTAAAATAAATACTTCTTTTCTTGTCATTTAGTTTTTATTTCAACTTTTTTTTAAAAGGGATCAATATAATTGTTGTACTCGTAATTTTTTAGAATGAATGTTTTATTCTGTTTTTCTTTTTTTCTCATACATACTAAATATATATTTTTTGTTTATTGATTTTTTGAACATATAATTATGGACAATGAAAGTGTGTCAAAGTTCATTTCAACGATACATGATATCACTGCTCAATAACAATTTCTTACTGACATTAAAGATATGATTAGTAGGATAAATGGAACTCCGACACACATTTTCGATGAGATGCTTCATTGTTTAGCTAAGTTGAAGGCAATGGTCCATGAGTCTCAACATGTTTCTGACAGGGAAGTCAGAAGAAAGCTACGAAGATAATGACTCCAAAGGAAAATGGGTCATCAAGTTCATGTAGAGGTTAATTGGTGTTGTATTTGACATAAGTATGGTTGTACTTTGGAATAGGTTACATTATGTTTATCATTTAAAGAATTTTTAAAACTGTTGGCTTTTTTATACTAGATTTTATCTACTTAAAATCATAACATTTTTTAATTAAAATTCCTTTTTGTTTTAAATATATCGACCACAGATTTTATCTGATTGTTTAGAAGTATATCTATTCAATAATTATTGTCCATATGTTGCAATTCCACATGTTTATTTAAATTTGTACACCAAACATATCATTTATTAGTCTTGAAATGTTGATATGTGTCATTCAATGCAGCTTAATCACTTTATTACTGGTTAATTGTCTTAGTGTTATTGATATGAAATTCTTTTTTCTTTTATACATGTCAACACCATACTTTGTTTTTTCTCTTGATATGTTGCAATGTCTCATGTTATTCATATGTTCTAAGTAATTGTAATTGTTCAAAGAATATATATTTTTTTTATAATGCATTTAGTTTTGCTTGCTACATAATCTATATGGAAAAAAACAATATGTTTTCTTCATTGATGAATTCTACTGATATTTGGGGTCATAATTTAGGGGAAATAATTGTTTTCCTTATATTTTTCATATTTTTTCTCCTCCATAATATATCATTTTCTTTAGTTATGTTTTTTTTGACAAAGAGTTACGGAGAACACATATTTTTCAAAGATTATTTTATAAGGCATGAATAAAAACGTTGTATTCATACATGAATTCTACTGATTTTTAGGCTCATAGTTTTTGGGAATTGATTTTTTTATTATGTTATTCTTGTTTGTCTAAGTTAAAAGCAATGATCTGACATTTTCAACATGTTTGTTTGTGATAGGGTGGAAGTTTTAACATGTTTGTTCGGATATAAAAAATATTGATGTCGGCCTTATAAAATTATTACTCTCCATATTTGACCATGTGACATACTGTTCAAAGTAAACTTCCATACCAAATTCAAACATAACATATATTTTTCTTCAAATCTCTCAATTAATATTTAGTTAATGGCAATCAATTTTTTACTTTTAAATTACCACTATATCGCATTGCTTTATATTGAACCACTTGACATAGTAGGATTCAAGTCTCTCTTTATGCAAGAACATTAACACTCACTTTTACGATAAGATTTCTTATAAATGTCGCAACGAGAAGTCATCTTTCGTAAATGCACATTTATGGAAGGAAGATTTCATATATTGTTATCCACAATTTTGGTCATCATGATGATAGTATGATGATGTTATGATGATGGAAAATCAAGCTCTTCACTAAGAACACTTTCTTGAGAAAAGTTACACTTGTCTGTTTCCAGAACTCATGCTTTTAAAGGAGGTTTGCAGGCTACCTATATATTTACCTGTGAGAATGCCTGATTCTCGCAGGCTGCATTAAGCTGGAGTGCGAGGGGTTCGCACTGTACCTAATTGCTAGGGTGCGAACATCTTCTTAAAGAGGAAAAAGATGAAGTTCTCGAGCCTTCTAGAAGGGAATCTTCGAGAAGAAT
>ML778133.1:1193351-1204449 GCA_009831015.1 Picea engelmannii
TGAAAACCTTCTTGAGGAGGTGAACTTGAAACAAAAATTGTGCTTGAAACTTTTTCATTAGTTTCCTCAACCTTGGAATTTGTTTCAACAATCCATTCATAACCAAGACCACAATATTTAGGTCTCTCTTCAACAACAATAGGATCAACAATGCCTTGTGCATGCTTGCCTAACCCTTTACCTTCATAGCCCATGTTTAGCATTAACTTGGACCCTATTCCTCTAGTGTGATTTTCAAAAACACCAAAGCTTTCTTCTTGAGAGGAATTTGAAGACAAACTAACATTACATACCTCATGTGCATGCATGTACTGGGTAAGGGTTTCTTTTGATTCTTGGAGTTGTTTTTCCATCTCCTGCAACTTTTCAAGAAGTTGGTCTTTCTCCTCCTTCATGGCCATCAACTGCTCTTGAAGGACAATGCTCTCTTCCCTGTCTTTCCACAACACATGTACCATATCCTTCATGGTTAGCAATGCATTAAACATTTCTTTTTCAAAGAACTTAGAATTGGAAGATGTAGGAGAACTATCCATGCTTAAAGCTTCCTCCATATTTGCAAGACAACAAACTTCAACACAAATCTTGCACAAATACCAATCAGCTAAATCTCAAGCTAACATTGGCAAATACATGAGCAAAATAAACTGTGCTCTGATACCATCTGATCTAAAAATAGAAGGCTGACTTGTTATGCTATGCAAGCACCCTCTACCTCATAAAATAAAACCTTAACAGGACCTTGCTTCATGTGTTCAAATAGGCAAGATAGTTTATGTGTTTAGTTTATGCTTCTTCTTGTCAAAGTGTATGTGAGGAAATGTTCTTTTAAATGCTTAATCATGTGTTATAAATCAATATACAGCAATAAAAAGTGCAGCAAATAACACATCAAAATCACAGCAATACCAAGATGATAAAGGAGTTCACCCCTCTTCGGGCTACATCTCCTTGAGCCTCCTTCAATGGACTTGGCTCTTTGGGATTAGTTTGTCAAATGCTCTTTACAAGATGCTGCTCAAATCCAATGGATTTACAAACTGTACCATTTGGTTCAGAATACATAAAAACCCCAAATTTGACTGTAAAAACTCTGGAAATGGACAATGGCTCATCCAACAATGACCTCTTCTACATGTGACCTCCAAGCTTCCCTGAGCTTCAATGGAGTAACAATACCTGCAGAAGTCCTCCAATGGATCTGAAACCTATCCCAATGTGTTCAGAGCATAATAAACAGTCAGAAATGACTATTCAGTCTCAGAAAATGGATATATGCTCATCTCAGCAATGCCTCAAACAATGAGGGATTTAAGGCTCCTGAAGCTTCCTCAAACTTCAAATGTGAAAAACCTCCAAATTATCTCTTCAAATTCCTGTGAAAACCTCACCAATGGACTCAGAACGTCCAAAAACCCCTAGCTGGGCTTTTACGACTCCTCATTTGGCCAAAAATTGAAGAAGTTATGGCTTCTGCCATTTTTCCCCTTTGGCTTGCTGTCTCCTGTTCGCCATTTCGCACCTCTGGAAGTCTCCACCTAGCTCTGAGCGTTTTCCCGTGCAAAAACTCAGCACACACGCGTGTCCTGCAAAACACGCCAATCTGTCGAACAGTTAGGGAACTAAGCCCCCCAAGGTCGGAGGTAATGGGCGCATGGGGCCATGTGGCCACGTTAATCGCGCACAAAAAGGGCTAAGTGCCACCGTTCCACGTCCAGGTGACAAGTGGCGGGTGAATGGTTTAAATGACCAATTTTTTAAAACTCAAAACCTCGCGCGCCAAATGGTAGAAGATAAGGTCATATATGAAAGTTAATACAACCGTGGCTCCATTTTAGAACCCCGTGCGCGTTATGGTTACATTTATATGTAATGAACCGTGGGTTTAATTAAACACCGGTCGAAAAGCATGGTCACGTAAATACAATAGGACCATAGTTCAAAACCCAACACAAACCGTGCGCCAACCATTTTATATGTGTTTTGGTCACATTATATGACCGCGGGTTGAATAGGTTGTAACAACCCCACGCGCCAAAACCTTTGTTATAGTGGTCATGTGGAATTTCGCATAGAACCGGGGTCTATTGGAAACACCCCCCGCGTGTGCCAATTGAAACTAGGATGGTCATATAGCATTGCATAGAACCGGGGGTCGGGGCTAGCCCCGGCCCGACCCCCCTGCCATTTGAAACTTTAAACAAGTTTAAATAAAAGTTTAAACGTATGGTTATTAAAACCAAAAGTTTGGCGCGTTGGCAGAATGACATTTGTTAGAGCGCTCCACGGTGGGGAGAGGTCCAGGGGTCGAACCCCATGGACCCTCCAAAATTTTATTAAACCAAACAATGAACCAAAAGCCATTAATTGGGTGCCACGTGGCATCCCTTCATTGGGCCACGTGGCACCTTTCAACTTGCCAAAAATATTCCACGTGTCACCATTTTACTCGGCCATCAACAACCAATGAAAATTTGCCACATCAGCATTGCCCAGTCACCGTATGGTCGCCACGTCAGCACTGTACGTCCCTGCCACGTGGCAGTACGGCCTGCCCAGTCAACATCCTCTTTTTTTTACCTGTTTGGCTCGACGAACAGATCGCGATAACTTCTCCATACGGACTCCGTTTGCGAAAGTAAATATACCGCCGGAATCAGGAGAACGAGACGGACGCACTGGCACGGTTTTCGTCGCATTCCGAGCACTTTGAATTTTGAGCAAATTTTAGACCCCTGGTCTGGATTCTGATCAACTCAACCCTAGGTCCCTACTCAAACTCAAGGTCACAATCCTTGGGGTTACTATCCTATTCAGCCAACACCGAATCAACCAGGGCCTTCCCTGTATGGATAGTCCGCTTACAGTCCTACTGGTCTGCCGACAAGGCTTCCACCCCAAAGCCACCAGTATCCGCAAGTAAACCGACAATTGCCTTTTCTTGCCACCTTGGATTTGCTAGACTTGTCTAGGATCCTCAATGATCGTATTCGTCACTCTCCCCAATGGCCTATTATCCCTTCTAAGCTTCCATCGGATATTCCGAAATTCGATGGCAAGGCGGGAGAGGACCCAAATAATCATGTCATGACTTTTCATTTATGGTGTTCGTCCAACTCACTGATGGATGACTCCATTCATCTACGTCTTTTTCAATGAACCCTCACAGGTTCCGTTGCGAAGTGGTATATTGAATTGCCACGAGGTTTCTTTTCCGATTTCAACACCCTAGCTATGGCTTTTCTCACACACTACCATTTACTGATCCGTTACGATACTGGGACAGAGATTTTAACTTCTTTCAAGCAAAATACAAGCACTCATATATCTGATCATATTCATGAGTGGCGAAGGAGGCGACGTCTCATTAAACTTGAGCTTCCCGATCAGTTACTGGCAGAATGGTTTACAAAATATTTTGTGAACAAAATCGGTAAAGGCATTGCTATGGGCGGTGTTGTTACAGAAGAGCAGGCTATAAGTCGTGCTCAATATCTTGATCTCGTTTATTCACAAACGAGAACTCTTTATGATTTATTACCTGATTTGCTTCGTCCTGGTACTTCCAGCACTTCAACTGCTCCAGCTGCCTCGTATGCAGCTGATGGTGTGATTGGTACTGCTCATACCCACTCACATTCGGTTTCAAGTACAACCCCTAAATCCAATTCTTCTAATGTTCAAAATGCTCTGTCTCCTGCTCCTCCCGCCGGTAAAATTTCTGAAGTGTACGCTGTTCAATCTACTCCGACCGGTAAAATAAAATCAAAGAAAGGGAGAGGCAAGAATAAGGAGAGTAAAAATAATAATCAAAACGAGCAAACTAAAACCCCTCCTGCTGATGACCGGGATAAGCGTAAACCACGTTACCCTTGCCTTATCTGTGGTGACGATCACTACACGAAAGATTGTCCTCGACGCGCCGAGGTTAATAAGTTTCTTCAAGGAACACCCAAACCCTCTACGCCGACAGTCTTGTCCCAACCCTTCCCATCTCAACAACAGGCCTCCTTGGTCATTCATGACCAACCATCTACTTCTACAACATCATATGTTTTGATGTGCACCGGTGATTCTAAGAACAATGACGTTTCCATCGCCACTAGAGCCAAAGACTATTCTCCATCTAAGGAGAAAGTTGACTATTTACCTCCTGATTTGGTACAACCCTCTCCGCGAAATCCACCTACGAATGGTCCTCTTCATCTCGAATGACTGAGCCTTGATACAGTCCTACGACCCCCGAAAGGTGTTGTTAAGAAGTCGACATTCAATCCTCATGCTCGTGTGGCCCAGAACTATAGCATTGTAGAGGATCTGGCCCAAGCACCTTCAGCGATGTCTGCCCTGGAAGTCCTTCAGTCTTGTCCTGCGCAACGAAGGGATTTGTTGAAAGCTATAGGTGGAATCGATCCTACAGATACAAATTTGATAGTCTTTGACTTGGACTATCATGTTCTAAGTTTACCCCCACAGCTTGCTTTTCAGATACAAGTTATTGTCTCCGACAAGAGCATCTGCTGAACTGTTGTTGATGAGGGTGCCTCTACGTGTGTAATGTCTTTTACTTGTTGGAAAGCCATTGGCTCTCCTCCGTTAACTGAATCACAAAATACTTTGAAAGCCTTCAATGGCTCGGGTTTTAAGCCTTACGGTGTTCTTCCATCGTTGCTGGTTACTCTCGAAGGTAAGACAGTCCAAGTTGAAGTGGAAGTTTTCGATGCTTCCCTAGATTATAATCTTCTTCTTGGTCGTAGCTGGGTAGATTCTATGTGAGCTGTTATGTCAACACTGTTCCGTGTAGTCCATTTTCCCCATCAAGGAAATATTGTTACGGTTGATCAACTTGCCTTATTTAATTCTGATACTCGTACTGGAAACGTGCCTTTTATAGCTAAAACCCCACCGGGTTACGAGAATGTTGGAGTCAGTCTTTTAAAAGACTCTTCGTTAATGGGGACTTTTCCCATACCACCACCACCCGATATTCTATGCCCATCAGTTGCTTCGATTAATATGATCTCCGCCATTCCTCATGAGCTTCCGGTCTCTTTTGACCCTTGGATAGTCCCTGATCCAGGAGATCATCCTCGTTTCGGCGACATTATGCCATTAAGTCCGATTGAGTCTGCTTAAAACGCGATTCAATCGGCAAAACCTTCTCCACCCTCTCTTGAGGATTTGTCTCCAGATCCTTTCCGTGTCATCTTCCCCACTGACGAGATGATCATGTCCATCATGGCCAATACACCTTGGGATGATGGGCATCATCGTTCCATACTATTTTTGGAACAACACACTCTCGAGAGTTACCAGCGGATTTCGACTCCATCGACCGTTGTTGTTATATCGACTGTTCCCGGATCTACACATGATGTGTTTATGGAAGGGAACCTTAGTAATATTTCTCCCACGATACCCATTGATATTTCAGTTAGACCTGCGATAGTTGAAAATGTTCATATTGGAGCTTCGTGTTCTCCAGAGGAAATTGTCACCTATACTGCTTTGTTCAAGGAATTTCGTGATGTATTTGCCTGGAGTTACGAAGAGATGCCAGGTATCGACCCTGCTATTGTCGTGCATGAGATAAAAACATACCCTGGAGCTAAACCAGTACGGCAGCACCTCCGTCCTGTCCATCCACGTAAAGCGACAACTATCAAACTCGAAGTTGAAAAACTTCTCAAAGCCGGTTTTATTTATCCCGTGGCTCTGACAGAATGGGTTTCTAACCTCGTACCGATTGACAAGAAAGGTGGTAGTATACGTGTTTGTGTTGATTATCAAGATATTAATAAATCCTGTCCAAAGGAAAACTTTCGAACCCCTTTCGTTGACCAGATCGTCGATGACTGTGCCGACAGTGAAATATTTTCTCTTATGGATGGATTCTCCGGCTATAATCAAATTAACATCGCTCCTGAGGACCAGCATAAAACTACTTTTATTTGTCCTTGGGGTACTTTCGCCTATAGGAAACTTCCCTTTGGTCTTAAGAACGCAAGTGCTACGTTTCAACGTGCTATGTCTTATGCGTTTCACGATATAAAGCATATCGTTCAACCTTATTTGGATGATTTTCCAGCTCATTCTTTACGCCGTGTCGATCACCCCAATCATCTCCAAGCAATTTTTGTTCATTGTCGGTTCTATCGCATTCGTCTAAACCCTCATAAGTGAATTTTTTGCATAGATTCCGGACGTCTTCTCAGTTTCATTGTTTCACGTCAAGGGATCCGGGTAGATCCTATTAAGGTCGAGGTGATTCTTAATATCCCTCCTCCTTCTTCACTACGCCAGTTACAAAGTTTGCAGGGGAAAGCAAAATTTCTTCGTCGCTTCATCCCGAATTACGCTGAGATTACTCGAGGTTTTACACGTCTTCTAAAGAAAGGTTCAGAGTTTGTCTAAGATAAGGTTGCTAACAACGCTTTTGAAGCTTTAAAGTTGTCCCTCACGAAAGCCCCTCTTCTTTTCCCTCCTGACCATAGTCGAGATTACTTTCTTTATCTAGCTTCTTCTGAGTATACTATCGGCATGGTCCTTGTTCAGGAGGATGATACACACGATGAACATGTTATATATTACTTGAGTCGGAGTCTCACTTCGACGGAAATCAAGTACCAACATGTTGAAAAGCTGGCTTTGGCTGCTGTTCAAGCAGTTCAACGTTTTCGCCATTATATTCTCTCTAGGAAGACTACAGTGATTTCACACTGTAACCCCATGCAACATATATTGAAACGTCAATTGCTGGGGGGAAAGTACTCCAAGTGGATTGTCATTCTCCAGGAGTTCGATTTGGAATTCGATCGTGCCACGTCGAAGAAATCCTTAGTTTTCGCTGAGTTAATTTGTGATTTTCCCCACACTGCCACGAAAAAACTAGCAGTTGATTCGTTACCTGACGAATCACTTTTCCTTATCATTACTGACGATATTTGGTATGGAGATATCATTATATATCTCCAAACTCAAACTTTCCGGCCTGCTTTGTCTAGTGTTGAATGCCGTCGTGTCCGTTATCAAGCACGTCATTATATTATCCTCGGCGATACTCTTTACCATCGAGGCATTGACTCTGTCTTTCGGCGTTGTTTTACCTTTGAAGAAGCTGAGAAAGCTTTGAATGACTGTCATTTAGGAGCATGTGGCGGTCATATGTCTGGGTATGCTACTGCCCAGAAAATCTTGTGTGCAGGATATTTTTGGCCTTCCTTATTCAATGACTGCATTACTGTTGTTCAGAAGTGTCACGCTTGCCAGATCTATAATCAAAAAATCCGGTCGCATCCTGCTTCCCTTCATCCTGTAGTCTCAATAGGTCCTTTTGCAAAATGGGGCATTGATTTCATGACATGTCACCCTCACTCGGTCGGGGGGCATGGTTATATTATTGTAGCTGTTGATTATTTTACTAAGTGGGCTGAGGCGATGCCGACATTTGATAATACTAGAAAGACTGCAACATTATTTCTTTTCAACCATGTCATCACTCGTTTTGGTGTTCCTCAGGCTATCATTACCGATCACGGTAGTCATTTTAGGAATTATATGATGTCTGAACTTACAGAGAAGTTGGGCCTTCGTCATAATAGCTCAACACCCTATTATCCATAGGCCAATGGCCAGGTTGAAGCCATCAATAAGGTTCTTATAACTATGATTCGACGGCTGATAGGAATCCATAAAACTGCCTGGCACACGATGTTATTTTCGACATTGTGGGCATATCGTACATCTGTTAAATCTGCTACAGGATGTACACCTTTTCGATTAGTGTATGGCATGGAAGCCATTCTGCCAATAGAATGTGAAATACCTTCTTTGAAGCTAGCCGTAGAGCTCTTACCCAACACCTCTGCTAAAGAGGAACGCTTGTTGTATCTGATGCGATTAGATGAGACTCACCGTGATGCCACATTAGTAATAGAAGCCCAAAAGAAATGCATTAAGGCACAATATGACAGACATCTCAAACCTCGTGTCTTCTCTGAAGGAGATCTTGTTCTTCTATATGAACAAGATAAATATGTCCTAGGAGCCGAGAAATTTGAACCTATGTGGCATGGCCCTTATATTGTTAGCAAAGTTTTGGAAAAAGGAGCGTATGAGCTAGTCGATTATGATGGTGTACCTTTGAGTGAACCCAGGAATGGGTTGTACTTGAAGAAGTACTATGCATGAGTTATTTGTGCATGATTACTTGTATTTTATGTATCATACTGCGTGCGTGTGTTACTTTAGTTTTTCTTTTGACGTTATCTAGTCTCTGCCCTTACATGACGTTGTGTTTGATTTCCAGATGTCGGAGTATTCGCTACCTTATATTGGCTTCGCCGACGGTGCTAGCTGTAGTACTTAGAACCTAGCTTCCGCTGCATGGGAAATCTATGCCCCAACAAACGAGCTTATATCTTTACGAGGTGTATGTCTTGGCCGAGCAACCAACAACATCGCAAAGTATAGCGTCGTTGTTGAATTACTAGTTGATGCTATCTCTCTCGAAATTCTTCATTTGGTTGTCCAACTTGACTCGCATCTGGTAGTAATACATCTCAGTAATGTATATTCTATTCGAAGTCCTACTCTATTAAGGGTATATTTGCGGATTCGCCTCTTGGAACGGTATTTTGATCACATTGAATATCAACACATTCCTAGATGTCTTAATACATTGATAGATGCTTTAGCTAATTATTTATTAGACAGGCATTTAAATCATTTATAAATAAAACACATTAAAATGTACACAATGTAAAGAAAGTTGGTAGAAGCCATGTATATATATAACGATCAAAGTTTGTTTTTAAAAAATGTTTGTCCGAAGACCAAAATATCAAAATTGAAGCCCATAGCTTCTACATAATGACATCAAGGATGATGTTCATGATAACACACTAATGTCCTAGCAACTCTGCGAAGAAGTCGACCCATAGATGCAGAAACCCCCACAGTGTGATGCTGATCACATCGGGGAATCTCTTCCAGAGTCATATTTGGAACGTCTGCCATCAGACCCTCTAAATTCTGCTCCACTGTCAGATAATCCTCGGCATACTGTGGGACTGCTACTGCTGCCTCTCCTCGTCACTGGATAGGAGAACTACCAGCAGGTCTATATGGTCCAACGTCTGTGTTATCAACAAGTATTTGGTGTTAGTCTTCAGGTAAATCGATAAAACCAAAACATTTAAATATGGTTAAAAAATTCAAAAACATTTAAAAACTCAAAAATTTGTGTACTTCTTACCGAGGTCTCCCCACTGTGCGTCCTCAGGTAGGGATAAATCTGGATCTCCTTGGAAATCCATCCTGGCATATGCGTAGTCATCCACCATCAGCATCTGGTTCTGCAACCAGTCGAACAAAACATTGTCATATTTGACAATAGGACCTGCCACATGTCGGGCCATGAGCCGACACCACCGCAACATCCTTGGATCTCTGGGACCAAGAAGATCCCACTCAGCCTGTAGACGAAATACAGGGACTCTCTCCAGGAAGAAGGACACTAACAATGATCCATAACCAAACTGTTTCATATTTCCACGCCTGCACTTCGTCAATTGTTTCTTGATATTGCGTAAAACTGCGTCGGCCCAATTAAATACCCAGGGCTCAGTACACTCGATGGCGTACGGGAAATAGATTTGCAGAGCCATATGTGGAGCAACACTCCCCGCCATCCGAGCAATGGTAAAGAGAATGGTGCAGAGAGTCAAATCAGTCACTCCCCAAATTGCCACTTTCCCTTTCTGTCGTTCAGCCTCAGGCACGCAGTACTGGTTGCAATACTCACTCATTTTTAAACCCCCTTCTCTGCTGCCGGTCAAACTGACATAGGACCCATGCTTGGATAATCCAGTCAAGAAATAGATGTCCTCGATGTCAATAGTCAAGGTATGAGCTCCCACGATGAAGACTTGTTGGTCCGGATCCCACATTCGGACTAGGTATTCCAATAATCGCACTTGGGCTCTCATGCCCGGGATACGGAAATACTTTAAGAGACCGAAGTCTCTTAGTGCAGCTATGGTGGGAGGATGGTTTTTGGCATTGGCATTGTCCTCCCCGTTCTCTCGTTCCCGCCACTCTAACACCATGATTGTGGCTAGTAACCTGCATAAACAACATATAAACATGGTTAATGATCTTATTAATGAGATAAACTTTTTCTATTGGCTAAACGTTGCATAATTTTTTGAACTCTGCGATGTTTGCAGGTGACCTATTATGCAAAGTGTGAACTTCTCGCAGGCACCTTAAGGCCCACCTGCGAGAATGAGTCATTCTCGCAGGTCCCATATGGGCCACTTGCGAGAATGCTTCCACGCGCACAGGGTTCAAAAAATTGACTTAAAACTTGATTTTTAACCAATGAAAATATAATTTTGAACCATGAAAAAATAAGGGATTGAGAACTTACCAAAATGCTGCTGATGGATTGCCGAATGATCACCCGTAGCTCCCGGAAATTGACGCCAAAGGTAGAGGGTAAAAGGAGGGTTTTTGGACTAAAATGGTAAAAGTGTGAAATGGTATGGTAATTTTGGTTATTCACTCATTTTAATTATTTTTTACTATATTAAATGTGGGTTTTTGTGTTTATTTATTTTATAAACCTAATCACTAATGTGAAAATGAGTGAAATGATTGGTAGGTGCAAAACATGGATGATTATGGACAGAATTTTTACCTGGTGTGGTGTGATTTTGATTGTTTGTTATGGTTTTGACATAAAACCTCGTGCGCCTTTTATCCGTTCTTGCGCTTGTGAAAAACATAAGAACGTGATCGAGCGTTGTTTTATCACTTTTCCGGGCTCACTATGGTTACACGAAAAAGGAACCCCCCTGGAGTTATCTTTAAGCTCTTTTCAGACTCTCTAAACATGAAAAGATTGTCGAGTGATCTTGCTATTTTCATGCTCGTTAAAGTATTTGAAGTATGCGTTCTTCGATCGATAGTTTAACCCTTTTTCGGTCTCGTTGGACTATTTTACGAAAAAGGAACTGAGAGAGTTCTCTTTTAAGTGTTTTTCCAAACTCTATAATCTTGAAAAACCTTCGAGTTTACTATCTCTGGACTCGTT
>ML778134.1:0-13131 GCA_009831015.1 Picea engelmannii
GCCATTCTCACATTTTATGCCATGTATGGTACGACTGGTATCCACCAAAGGAGGAGGGAGGCTCAATCTCGTTCACAAACATGAAAGATATTCTTTTCACTAGTCTCCACCCAATTATTCTTCTTACATTATAATTTAGAATTCATTGTATGTTGGGGTCAGCTCATTTTTAAAATATGGCATTCTTACCTTTTTAATGTTTTGTTGTTAGAATAGCATGCCAGCAATGAAGATGTTACATATATTTTTGTTTTTTTCCTTTATTAAGGCTATTTTGATACTTTAGTAAAGTGCTTTTTTACCAAAGTGCGATGGAACTTGTTTGTAATTTTTATAATAGATAGTTTACATTTGATTAAAAGATTTTTGATTTGTTATAAGGTTTAAGCTTTGTTTGCATGACATTGTGAAAGTGGGATGTTGCATACCAAGTGATTTTTAATATTATTCGTTTGTCCTTTTCCCTAGTGAATTTGATTTACGTGTCCAGATTTTATATTTAAAGATGATTAAGCTTTGTAAATATCATGACAAATTTGGCATTCAAATAGAGTATAGATTAAAATGCACACTTCCATGCTTTTGAAGGAATTTTGAATATAGAATATTTCAAAAAGTTCCTTTCATGTCATGAAGAACCTATTTGATAATTATGACTATTGATTATGGGTAGGAGCTCACACTCTTTGAACATTAAGTGTCCACGTGCCATACATGTTGATACGTATTATCTTTTTTGTTCTCTAAGGTGAGGTTATAAAATAAATGTGTACTTGACTGGATGATTGAAAAAAACAAACAAATTTATTTTATTTTTCCCTTTTCATAATTATGGTTTTTTTTTGTATTAAGTATAAAAATGGTTATTGTAATATTTTTTTCTTTAATTGAAATAGATAATGTTAATTGGGTTTAGTTTGAGTGGTTTGTGTTGAGGGGTGTTTTCCCCCACCCAAGTTCAATTCCTGTAAGTGATATGCTGAGTTCTTAAATGAACAAGCTATCGAAAAAGTCTTGGCTTTCTACAAAATCTGGTTTACCCTAGGTGCCATCCTCAAAATGAGGGGAAGTGGCCGTTTCCATAGCCTCTTCCAAAGTAAAAAAATATTTGAAATGGATAAAATTTGTATTAAAAAAGTGATATCGCTCTAACGTAGAACATAGTAATACAAACATAAAAAAGTACGTCTATCATCAAATTGGAAATAGAAGTTCGTAGTACAAGGTTGCTTCCTAGAGTATGAGTAGTTTAAAATTCGCATGTGCCCATTTTGTGTTTTTGTTCATATAGATTTTGATATACTGTCCTAATAACAAAAGTACTTTGTAATACATAAGAAAAACCTGAAATTAATGAAAGACATGCCCACTATAGTCTTCTTGGTTTCTCTCTACTTATTGTTGTTTCTCTTGGTCCACTCGCTCCTTTTCCACATTTTCTTGAGTTTGTTGCATTGTTTCCTCCTCTACTGGTTAGTGCAGACCCAATTGACAAATTTTGGTGGGAAGAGCTCCTAGATAAGCTTGAAACCCATCGATACATCATTCCACATTGAACCTTAAGTTTTTCTATGTGCTTTCCTTGCTTTGCCATGATCTCCACAACCTCTCCATGCTCGATTTTTTTTTCTCCAAATTGGGTACCTTATTGTTTAGATTAAACATGACAATCTGAATATCCCCTTGAATTCTTTCTCGACACCTCAAAATTCACCTCATTTTGCAGTATGACATGGGCAACAATTGGGGTTATGCCCCTCCATCATTTTTGGTCCCCAATTGTCGTGAGAGAGAGGGAATTTAGGGGTTCAATCACTATTAAAACACAAGTAACTTGCTACCAAAGATTCAGTGACCGAAGAATCCACTATTGTTGGTCCAATGCTATTCCAAGTGCCCAATTTCCTAAGAATGCCACCTCCCCTGAAACGAGCCACATGAGAGTGGAACGTTGGGGTGTTATAGCATCTTACGACACCTTCATGTCTTGGATGCCTTGATTTGGTCATCATACCTTTCATACACCTCTTATGATAACTTTGATCACTTTGTACACTGTCTAAACTCCTCCTTAGTAATCCATACTCTCTTCCTACTAACCAAAGGAGCATACATACACACTTATGCTTTAGTAAAGTTGAGTACACCTCAAAAAGTAACTAAAAATATAAAATTTGTGAAAATTACAAGCTCCTGAGCGGGGTTTACGGGAAAATTACTTCTGTAAATTTTTAAAACATGTGCCAAACTGTCTCAACCAACTTGAATTGGTATAAAATGAAGCCTAAATGGAAGGAATCGAGACAATCAATATAAAAAACTGAGTTATCCTCTTGTTAGAACATTTAAAGGATTGTCTCCTTGTGGTTTTTATGGCCTTCATCCCTCAAGGAGCCCCTATTGATTGAATACTTTCTCTCTTTCCTGATTTGAGGCCTAAGACTGAGGCCTAAGACTCTCCAATCTTCCTCATTCATGCATGGCGAGGGTTTTAAGAGTCTTGAAGCAGTCCTGAGCGACCCAGGAATGGAGGAATCCAAACGATGGTTATGGAAGGTGCCAACATAATATTAGGTATAGATTTGTACCATTGTTTCATTATAATCAAAATGTATATGTCTCTTCTTTCCCTTACTCAAACTCTCTGTTAAACTTTCAATTATTGATTTCTTTCAGTGTTTGGTTAATGAACTGACTTACTTGATAGTTAGTTAAGGTAGTTATTTCATGTTTATTTTTGTTTATTCCAATCAAATTTGAGAAAAGGTACTCATTTCTGTGTATGCAGGTTTGCAAGGACAATTAGTGCAAGGTCAACTCAAGGGATTTGTCTCCAGCCGAGCATCAAGACCAGGTAGGTCCTCTCCATAACTAACTGGTATTTACATTAAGTAATTGTAGACATACATTAGGGATTGGATTGCATTGTTTTTTTATTTTCTTTTTTAATAGTCCACCTTAGATATAGGATTAGTTTTATCCACAACATAGCTGATGACTCCATTGGGGAAAAATCTTTGAGTTTTTCTTCATAGGGTTTCCTTCCTTGCCTTTCTAGTTGTGTTTAGGGTTTTCTATTAAGTTTTCACTCGGATTTCCTTGCTTCTAGTGGACTGGTTTCAAGGGTTGTTTCAAGGTGTTTCAAGAGTTTTTTTTTTTATCATAATTGAATCTCTACACATGTTTCTCTTGGGAACAGAGCATACATACATTTGTTTCCTTCAATAAATGAATGTACATATGTAGGTTGCGAGACCAAGGAGTACATAAATGCCCCAAGTATTGATTTTTCACCTAATTATGCCCTTCTTCCCTTCCTTTGTGCTCTATTTGCTACTCTAAGGGTTAGGGTTTGCTTGTAGTAATGTTCTTCTTGTGAATTAGTGCTTTGTTGCATGCATTTAAGTCATTTTGAAAAGAAAAAAGAAAAAAGAAAAATAATTCCTTGCATTCCTATTTCTTTTTTCCTTTTTGTGCATTTGGAGTAGTGCATGATTAGTTGCATTTTTCTTTGGGTTGCTTGGTAAGTAGGGTTGTTTTATCATAGTATAAAAAAAGAAAAAAAAATTATTGTATTTGCATTTGCATTGCGATTTCCTTAAAGTTGTTCACGCTTTATATTGAAAACAAGTACATTGAAGAATTAGAGTAAAGAGATTAATTTTTACCAGTGCTGTTAAGTTTTCATTTGCAAGAATATGAAAATACCATAAGTTGTACTATCACTCCTTAAGTAATAAACATCCTATAAAACAGATGCTTAAATTAAAATCAAATAGTCTTTTTCTTGTTAGGAAAACCAACAACAATATAACAATATGGACTTTGTGTAAGATTAGAGATTAAACTCTCTAAGGTCATGAAATCAAACTAAAACTAAGTAGCGAGTGCAAAAATCCATTAGTGGCAAGAAGCACTAGCCAGGAAAGCACCTCTACCACAAGTGTTAAGAACGAGGTTTCACTAGGGGAAGTGGAGGTGATATCCCCTCTTTCACTTGTCTTGGTCTTTGTTGGATTACTATGTGTATGGGGATTTCTGGAAGTGTAAGGTCTTCTGGGTGAAATCACTTATATGAAGCTTCATGCTTTTTTTCCCTACCCACATTGGTGGTTCTGACCCACCATTATTCTGCCTAATCAACAATTGTAAAGTGGTAACTTTAGAGGCCATTCCTAGGATATCTCATGGGTGACTGCAAGTGGGAAGTTCTTGTGATACCCAAGGAAAATGCTTTTAGGCCCCCCTGGAGGGTTCTTGTCTTCACAAGGGTACTTACACTTTGGGCGTTGTTCTAAGAGGCTACCGTAACTGTATCCCACACCACCGTTGGCTAGTCTTGGGACTTAATCAACCCATATCGACTTCCAAAAGGCCCTTTTGATAACCTCTTTATTTCCTTGGACTTAGGACCTAACCAACCTTCATTGAGATTTGGGAGAGTAGTTTGTTTGATAATCACTCCTAGGAATTTTGTAGTTGAGTGCTCATTGTTTGTTTGTTATACATCCCTAGGTTGTCTTTGTCTTCTTGTTTTTGAATCATTTATTCAAAGTCGCAGAATGACCAATCCTCCGATCTAAAAGGACCGGAGGTATTTCTCCATAAAGTGTGGATCTTCCTCCTTAAAGGCATAGGCTGAATAACACTAAATCACCTATGTGGAAGCTAATAGAAGTGACTTAGGAAAACTTGAACAATCTTGCAAGGGAAGAACTTAGTGAGGAAGAATTCTCGACTAAGGGATTCTTAAGAGATTTGGACATTCGTGTATCGATTCTTGTGAGCATTCCATCTTCTTCTCCTTAGGATGATATTGATCCTCTTGAGATCGAGGATCTCACTAATTCTACTACATTGAAATTTAACGCGCCTCTCACCAAGACTCATATTCCTCTCCTTGTTCACACTCTAACTAATGAGAATCTAAGTCACATTGTAAATCCTTTTCACCAGTGGTCTATAATAGACATCATTAGTACTTCAGGATCAGGGGGCACTCATACCCCCACATTGACTATCTTTTGTGGAGGAGTCAATCCTCCCATATCTGGTATCCCTATCATAAGAACTTTCCCTCCCGTATTTGGAGCATTGAGTGGAGGTCTAGGACCTTCCATAACAACTCCTAATAGTGGTATGGGATCACGACCTTCCACATCTTATGGTGGTGCTACCTTTTCTTTTGCGATGTCATCAATGGGGATGTCACATGTCATGACTAGTATATCGATTGTCTTCCTTAGTTTTAACATGTTGGTGGGGAGTTTGTTTACCCATTTCCCTACCTTTTCGTTCGAAGGGGGGCATATCCCCGCATCGTTCGTTCACTGGAAAGAAAATATTTTATGACTTCTGATTTTCCAATGGGAAGTAATCCTTTCATCAGAATGGGAAATTCGACAAGTAGAGGGATTCCTCCATTTTTCCAGGTTATAGTTAACTTCCCAAAAAACCCTAGATTCCATGCAAACACTCCTTTCGCGCCTAGTACTAGTTACGTGCCACAAAATTCTTTTGTGAGTACCAACCAAGGAATCCCTTCCCAAGGGGATTCTTGTGATTTTCCTTTTTGTGGAAACATTTTTACCCCTTGATGTCCATGTTGAAAATTTCTGGATTGAATGTGGGCTTACCTGATGGGATCACGACCTTCCAAATCTTATGGTGGTGTTTCCTTTTCTTTTGTGATGACATCAATGGGGATGTTGCATGTCATGACTAGTATGTCGATTGTCTTCCCTAGTTTTAACATGTTGGTGGGGAGTTTGTTTACCCCTTTCCCTACCTTTTCATTCGAAGGGGGGCATATCCCCGCATCCGTTCCATCATTGGAAAGCATATCTTTTCTGACTTCTGATTTGTCAATGGGAAGTAATCCTTTCATGATAATGGGAAATTCGACAAGTAGAGGGATTCCTCCATTTGTCCAAGTTCTAGTTAACTTCCCCAAAAATCCTAGATCCCATGCAAACACTCCTTTCACGTCTGGTACTGGTTATGTGCCACAAAATTCTTTTGTGAGTACCAACCAAGGAATCCCTTCCCAAGGGGATTCTTGTGATTTTTCTTTTTGTGGAAACATTTTCCCCCCTTGATGGCCATGTTGAATATTTCTGGATTGAATGCGGGCTTACTTGTTTGGTTGTTTTCCATTATGAATGTTCCCAATGCTCCTTAAATGTAGCATCCCCACTATAATCCCTAGTTTAATTAATGCTTATGTAGATATAATATGTGGCTACGACTAAGAGATGTAATATGCAAATTGTATTTTCTTGTTTCTTTAACAACGATACATGAAATACATACAATGTTAACATGTATTCAATTGACCTTATCTTTTCTAATATTTCTAAAGGCCCAAAATATCTTGTTGTCAACTTCGAGCATCTTCCTAATCTTAGCAAACTTCTATTTGCCTTCACTTTTAAGAACACATGTTCTCCCACTTTAAAATCTCTAAAAAATATGTTCTTGTCTGCATAACTTTTTTGCCTATCCTGGGCAGATTTTAAATTCTACTTTATCTTTTCCATTTTCTCTTCCATTTCCTTTAACAATTCTATCCCAACAACTATTTTTTCTGTTGAATTTGTTGAAATAATGTAACTGCAAAGATTATTCTAATTATTATTGATGTATTATTCATTAGATCAATCCCCTTTTGTGGATTGATAACGTCGGCTATTGTAAATAACCAAATCCCCTTTTGCGAATTGGTCAAAACATAATTGTAATAGGCAGAATAAGAAGTCAGCCCCAAAATATATATTAAAGGTGGTTATAACCACCTAGAAGAAGAAGTCGTCCCTGCCAGTGAAAAGACACCTCCACACGTGCTAGGATTGTATAAATAAGGAGGCTAGTGCCTCATTTAGACACACACTCACTTGTTCATCAAGAATCAAGTTCATAGATGCAGTTGGAGAAGGAAGAAGAGAGAGAGAGGCTCATTCTTGGGAGAGGAATTTATGTATTTGTTTGAGTTATCTCTTGGCATTGTATTAGCTATGTATATTAAGGAAGTTTTGCTGGGTTTTCTCCCCCATGAGGGCTTCCCAGGATAAATGATGTATCTCTTGTGATTGTGTATTTCTCAGTGATCCTATTTATGTTATTGTTATCTAGTGAAATGAAAAGAACTCTAATAATAGATTAAACCTTAACATGGTATCAGACCTAAGCTGAAGAAAGCATCTTTCAGAAGAGAAAGTGAAAAACGTCACTGTTGTCGTACATACAAATTAGGGCTTTTTGTTGGAGAAGTATTTCAGCCCCAAAACCATCTAGAAAAGTGTTCCCTTCCTTAAGGATCACTTTGGCATGCTTAGCGCAAATTTTCAGTGGCTAGATCTCCCGAAAAGTGAAATCCTAGTTTTCACAAAGTACTAGAAAACTAGAAGTACCAGAGTACCAGAAGTACCAAAAAAACCAGAAGCACCAGTCCAGAAATCCGTAGATCAAGTTTGGAGGGGTAAAAGTTGGATTTTCTAAAATCCAAACACACCAGGATACTCGCCTTAGCCAAGCACACCTCCTGGTAAGTTCATAATTTAATTTTGAGCATTTTCATTTTTGACATTTTCCTAGCTCCAGGTAAAAGATGTTTACAAGCACTAAGCTTGTTGACAAGATGGAAGGTGTGGAAAAATTCTGTGCCTGGAAGTATAAGATTGGTCTTATTCTTGAAAAGAATGACCTAGCAATATTCGTCAAAGAAGAAGTGCCGGAACCCAACGATGCTGCAGATAAAAAAAAGCACCAAAATGATATGACCAGGGCCAAAAGAATCATTGTAGATTCAATCAAAGATCACCTGATTCCTTATGTTTCATAAAAGAAGACTCCGAAATAAATGTTTGATGCCCTAAACATACTATATGAAGTAAAGAACATAAACCGAAAGATGAATCTAATAACTCAACTCAAGAATACAAGGATGCAAAGAGGAGAATCAATTCAAGAATATTTCTCTAGAATATCCCAATTCAAAGAACAACTAGAAGCGATCAGAGATACTATAGAATAAGACGAACTTATAATGACAAGCCTTAATGGTCTCTCAATACCTTGGGATGCATTCATCCAAACCATTTGTGCAATAAAGGAGAAACTAAAATTTGTTAGTCTTTGGGAATAATGCATTCAAGAAGAATCAAGAGTAGCTAACCGAGAGGCTTTACTATCAAGAGATGAAGATCAAGCCCTATCCACTCACACTAAAGGAGGAAGAAAGAAGTCTTACTTCCATAAAGAAACTCATAAAGAGTCTCACCCCCAAAACAAATTCAGTCATAAAGAATCTCAACCAAAGAGATTCCAGAAGAAAGGACAAAGAAAGGAAAGAGATTACTCATTTGTCCAATGCTACCATTGTGACAAGATGGGACATATTGCGAGAAATTGTCCAGCTAGACGAGAAGAATACAAGAGGAAAAATAAGAGGCACCATGCCCATGCAGTTGAAGATGAAGAGCCACCTGCAAAGATGTTAAGAGAACAAATTAAAGACTATGCCTTAATTTTGGCCCTCTCAGGATCGGTAACACCTGGAGAGGAAACTTGGCTCATTGATAGTGGTTCTTCCAAGCACATGACAGGTCAAAGCGATATTCTCTCTTGCATTTCAGAAAACAAGTTTTCTCAGAAAGTTACACTTGGAGATGATTATCAATACCCTATCAAGGGAATGGGAGAATCAAACTACAAGCTTAAATTAGGGAATTCAATGAAGATGAAGGACGTACTCTATGTACTAGGTTTGACAAAGAACCTACTCTCCATATCGGCGTTAGAAAAGAAAGGCTTCAGAGTTGTCTTTATAGATAGAGAAGTTCTTATGTAGGCTAAAGGATAAACCATGTAAGAAGCAATTGCATTGGAAAAGAAGAAGGTGGCTTGTATAAGCTAAAGGGTCATTCAGAAGCAGCCATGACCCTCGCCATTGAGAATTCATGTGAGATATGGCATATAATATTAGCCCACATCAAATACAAGGAATTACCGTATGTATGCAAAGTAGTCATAGGTCTACTGGAGCTCAAGGTTGACCATGAAGGCGTGTGCAATGGATGTGCACAAGGGAAGAACATCAAGAACCCTTTTTCGAAGAGAGACAACAAAGCAGAAGGAGTCTTAGAACTCATTCATTCAGATGTATGTGGCCCGATGCCATCATCCTCCATCAGTGGGTATGTATACTATGTATCTTTTATTGATGATTATTCTCGTAAGACCTGGGTTTACTTTTTGAAATCAAAAGATGAAGTGTTCAGTAAATTCAAGGAATTCAATGCCTTGATAGAGAATATTTTTGAAAGAAATATCAAGATACTCAGGTTATATAAAGGAGGAGAATACACCTAAAAAGAGTTTGTGAACTTCTACAAAGATTTTGGGATAAAGAGGGAGCTCACCACTCCCTACAATCCTCAACAAAACGATGTAGCATAAAGAAAGAAGTGAACTATAATGGGAGCAGTGAAGACCATGATCCATGGTCAAGATCTTCCAATGTGATTATGGGAAGAAGCAACAAAAAAAATAGTTTATGTGCAAAACCGATTGTCCCATAGTGCACTTGGGTTCTCCGGAAAGAAGCCAGAGGTAAGCCATCTCAAAATATTTGGCTTCCCAATATTCATACATATTCTGAAAGAGAAGAGAAACAAGATGGACCCCTTAGGAAAGAAGGGAATATTTGTGGGATACTGTGAGACCTCCAAGGCCTTCAGGATTTATATACCAGGTCACCATCACATTGAGATCAGTAGGGATGTGACCTTTGATGAAGATGCAACACTCAAAAAATCAAGAATATGCCATCTTGAAGAAGTATATGAAGAGGAACTTGTAGCTCCCAGAGTTGAAGAATCAGTGAGGGAGGTTACCTGAGTTGTAGAACTAGTCAGGGAAGTCATAGCTTCCCATGATGAGGAAATTATAGAAGATCATGACATAGTAGAATTTCAAGAACCTCCTCAGATGACGATCTCCCATAAGATAAATAATGCTTGGGCTAGGGAGCTTATTCAAGATGGAGAGAAGTATGGTGTTCCCGAAGGAACCACGAGACAAGTGAAGATACCTAAGCCATTCTCCAGTTATATGGCTTTGATGTGTGATATCCTAGAGAAGGAGCCTACCTTCTTTGAAGAAGCCATTCATAAGAAAGAATGGGTAGATGCCATGACAGAAGAATACCAATCCATAATAAAGAATGATGTATGGGAAATAGTTTCTAGACCGAAGAGCAAGGATGTGGTATCTTCCAAATGGATTTTTAAAATAAAACATGTTGCTGATGGAAGTATTGAGAAGTATAAAGCAAGGTTTGTCGCTCATGGATTTTCTCAAAAGGAAGGCATTGACTATGAAGATACATTCACTCCTGTAGCCAAATACACTTCGATCAGAACCATCATAGACCTTGCAGCTAAGATGAAGTGGAAGTTACACCAGATGGACGTAAAGACATCTTTCCTAAATGGTGTCATCGAAGAACAAGTGTATATAGAACAACTTCAAGGATTTGAAGTTGAAGACAAGAAGACTCATGTCTGCAAGTTGAAGAAGGCTCTGTACAGGTTGAAGCAAGATCCTAGAGATTGGTATGGAAAGATAGACATTTTTTTGACGAGTTTGGGCTTTACCAAGTGTAAAGCAGATTCTAACCTCTACTTCAAGGTTATGAATGACAAGCCGATGATATTGCTGCTGTATGTGGATGACTTATTCTTAACTGGAGAATAAAATCTCATCATCGAATGTAAGAAGAAGATCGCTTCATAATTTGAGATGAAAAACCTTGGCCTAATGCATTATTTCTTAGGTCTTGAGGTATGGCAGAGCCCAGAGAGAATATTCCTTAACCAAGGGAAGTATGAAGTCGAAATCCTGAATAGATTTGACATGTTAAAGTGCAAGTCCATGAATACACTCATGGAATCGAAGATGACACTTTGTCAGAATTGATTGATGCCACACTGTATAGACATATCATTGGATCGCTGATGTACCTGACGAACACCAGACCAAATATCTTTTTTTCCATGAACACTTTGAGTTGGTTTCTAGTAGAACCCAGACATGTTCACCTAGTTTCTGCAAAACATGTGATGAGGTACCTTAAGGATACAATAGATTGTGGTCTCAACTATGATGGAGATCATGATTTCACATTGAGTGGGTACACTGATTCAGATTGGGCTGGAAGTGTCTATGAAAAGAAGAGCACTTCATGATGTTGTTTCAGTTTGGGATCAACCATGATCTCATGGAAGGGTAGGAAGCAATCAAGTATTGCTCTCAGTACAACGGAAGAAGAGTACATTGCTGTGTGTTCTGCCAGCGGTGAAGCTATATGGCTTTGAAAGTTGTTGACAGGTCTATTCGACCTAGAGATGGAAGAAACCACGATTCTATGTGATAACCAGAGCTGCATAAAGATGACAAAGGATCCTGTATTTAATGATAAGTCGAAACACATAGAGATCCGATACCATTACATCCGTGACATGGTACATAGAGGAGCCATAAATCTCCAATACGTTAGCACAGATGAATAAGTTGTCGATGTGTTGACCAAGCCTCTATCTCGTGTAAAGTTTGAGCACTTTCGAGATAAGCTCGGTATAGTCCGAAAGGACCTCTCTTAATATGATATGCCAACCTAGTGCTGTACCTCCAGCTTAATTGGTGTGTCGAGATGCCAACCGGGTGCTGTGCTTCCAGCTTAATTGCTGTGTCGAGATGCCAGCCTAGTGTTGTGCTTCCAACTTAATTGCTGTGTTGTGATTCCAACTTAATTGCTGTGTTGTGATTCCATCTTAATTGCTGTGTAGTGTGCCAGCCTCGTGCTGTGATGATGTACCAACCTCGTGTTGTGATGATGTGCCTGTTGAAATAATGTAACTGCGAAGAGCATTCTTATTATTATTTTGTTATTGGATTAAATCCCCATTGTGGATTAATCATGTCATTATTATTATTGGATTAAATCCCCATTGCGGATTAATCACGTCATTATTATTATTATTGTTATTGGATTAATCTCCATTGAGGATTAATCATGTCGGTAATTGTATAAGGACCAAATCCCCTTTTGCGGATTGGTCATCGGACAATTACAAAGTACAAAATAAGAAGTTGGCCCCAACAGTTATAATGGAAGGCCCAAAATTAATTAAAGGTGGGTTTACCCACCCAGAGTGAGAGGTCGGCCTTGCCAGATGGTGACCCTTCACATGTGCTAGATTGATATAAATAAGAGGCTAGCGCCTCACTTCTTAGACACACTCACTTGCTCATTCTCTTATGAGGCAAGCTACGATTAGAAGTTGGAGAGATGAGAAGAAGGGTGGCACATCTCTTGGGGAGGACTTTTTGTATTGGTTTGAGTTATCTCTTGAACATTGTATAAGCCATTTATGATAAGGAAGTTTTTGCTGGGTTTTCTTCCCCTAGAGGGTTTCCCAGGATAAATGCTGTCTCTTGTGAATGTGTATTTCTCAGTGATCTTGTTCTTATTATGCTCTTATCTTATGAAATGCAAAGAAATATAATAATTTCATAAACATTAACATGGTATCAGAGCCAACCTGAAGAAAGCACAATTTGCAAGAGGAAAAACGTCACTGTTACCGTACCCCAAAATTAGGGTTTTGCAAAAGTGAGTATTTTCAGCTCCCTATCATCCTAGAAAGATGCGCCCTCCCCCAAGGATCAATTTGGCACCTAGAGCGCACCTTTTCAGTGGCTGGATCTCCCGGAAAGTGAAACCCTAGTTTCACAAAAGTACCAGAAGTACTAGAAAACCAGTACCAGAAGTACCAGAAGTACCAGAGTACCAGAAGTACCGGAAGCACCAGTCCATAAATCCGCAGATCATATTTGACGGGGTAAAATTTGGATTTTCTCAAATCTGAGGACACCAGGCTACTCGCCTCAGCCAAGCGCACCTCCTAGTAAGGTCAAAACTTGATTTCGAGCATTTTCAATTTTTGGTTATTTTTGTTGCTGAAAGTACAAGATGTCTGCAAGCACAAAGCTTGTTGAGAAACTAGAAGGCATAGACAAATTCTGTGCCTGGAAGTATAGGATCGGTCTGATCCTTGCAGAGAATGACCT